>PISX010008207.1:0-83648 GCA_004024625.1 Mellivora capensis | reverse complement strand
CAAGGAGCCCGATGCGGGACTCGATCCCAGGACGCTGGGATCATGACCTGAGCCGAAGGCAGCCACTCAACCAACTGAGCCACCCAGGCATCCCTCAAATAAATAAAATCTTCAAAAAAGAATATAAGTATATACATTTATAACTTTGACATACATAAACCTTTGAAACCATCACCCAGTCAAGGTAGTTACATATATTTTTTAATTGGATATGTCAAATAGAGTTGTATACGAACTTTATTTTACTGGAAAGGTTTTGCAGAAAAATTCTTAGAGAAACAAAACCAACTGTATAGGTAACTAAAATTTGAATCTAAAAACTGAAAATTTAATTAATATGATCTTCTGGTAGGATAAAACCCCACTCTAGTTATTTCTAGAGAAGTGTTTTAATATTACCTTGTTGCCTATGACCACTCAGTGCTGCTAGCTGACTAATTCATGGTGGGTTGACAAATTACGATGTTTCTGTAGTTTTTTCCAGGTCATGAGTCTCGGGCTACAGAAGCTCTGTGTTGGGCGAAAGGACAGCGACTCTTTAGTGCTGGACTCAATGGAGAAATTATCGAGTATGATTTACAGGCATTAAACATCAAGTATGCCGTGGATGCCTTTGGAGGACCCATTTGGAGCATGGCTGTCAGTCCCCATGGTTCTCAGCTTTTGGTCAGTAAGCAAGTATTGGTCATTTTAAAGATTTTATTTCTCAATAATCTCTCTGACCCAGCCTGGGGCTTGAATTCACAATTCTGAAATCGAGTCCCACACTTTACCGACTGAGCCAGCCAGGTGCCCCAACTATTAGTAATTTAAAGCAAGATTTCTCTTCTGCTTACTTAAGTTTCTTCTCTGTGTTCACAGGAGGGTAAAGTTAAATCATATTATGATATGTAGCAACTCCAATCTGATGTAGATTCCAACAGCCCCAATAAAACATTGGAGTTGATACTGAGAGTTAAAAATCACTTGTCCTTTTGCATCCTTTCTGCTGCTACTTTGGACCTCATTTATTCATTTATGAAATGAGAGGCTTAGTTTGGTTCAGTATTTCTCAAACTGTAGTTGGAATTGGGAGCTGTGGAGACTGTTTTTTGTTGTCTTGTGCTTTATGTTTTATGGTATATATCATTTGAAAATATGGCATGTTAACGTGAGATCCCTCTGTAGATTCACAACACACTAGTGTCTGTTGAAAGTTCTGGGAGGTCCTTCCACAAGTTAACTTATGGAACTATGTTTTGCCACAGTGTTTTTCAAAAATTGTTTGAGTGCAGACTGAGAAGACATGCCCCCCCGCACTGTTATTAAAATGTGTGCTTCAAGATATTTCATTTTCTGGGATAAGTCTATGATTCTTGTTTGATTTGCACTGATTTATAAAATATCTTGATGTGTCTCTGTTTAGGTTGTATAGTTAATGGGTCTTTTATTTAGGCCATGGGTCTCTAGAAGATATGTGCTGTGAAAATCCTACTTCTTTTCCATGTTCTCTACAGGAATTGGGTCACTGGTTAGCCTGTTTTCTAGCTAGGACATGAAGGCTACCAGGAATACACTATTAGTTTCTTAGTACCAATAAGTTTTTTCTTCTCTTACATAGTATTTTTCTCTTTCACAGCAAGTGACAGCTTTAGAGAAGAAATGTTTATATTTATATTTAGTTATACAAAATGCTTGTCTTCTCTGTTTTCTATTTCTCTGTAATAGGTTGGCTGTGAAGACGGATCTGTGAAGCTGTTTCAAATCACTCCAGACAAAATCCAGTTTGAAAGAAATTTTGATCGGCAGAAAAGTAAGGGTCATTTTTGGTTGGGCAGTGAGTGGCCTTAAGAAGTTAGGTTTCTGTGCTGCTGGGGATAGGCTGTTTTCCCATGCATCCAAGTAATATTTTATCCATATGCTGACTTATCTGAATATAGGATATGTGCTCAAAGCTGTCCCTCACTCAGGCTTTCTTTATCCTGTAGTATAGTTATGATCACTTGCTTTAGTATTACAGAAAACTAGAGATCCAAAATGGGAAAGCTAGTGTTTTGTATAAGTCATTTGGTTAATTCTCACTTATTTTCATTTTGAAGTTTTAATGTTATACATAAAGTCTTAAAACTAGAATTTTTAAACAATTACCTATGTTCCACCTAGACCAGTTGACACTGACTTCTAGGGCAGGGGTTGGCAAACTTTCTGTAAAGATAGCAGGTAGTAAATATTTTAGGTTTTGCCTTCCATACACTCTGTCAACTCTCATTCCATAAAAGTAGCTGTAGATAGTAGTTAAACAAATAGGTATGGTTCTGCTTTGGTAAAACTTATTTATGAAAACCATTAGTGGGCCTCATTTGGCTGTTGGGCCATAGCTTGCAGACCCTTCTAGAGAATAGTACCTGTCCTATGTATTCTATGTCCATTAGTAATATTGATTATCTGCTAGTCTTATTCCTTCTGTTTTGTTTTATGAAGATTTTATTTTTAAGTAGTCTCCACACCTATAATGGGGCTCAAACCTACAGCCTCAAGGTCAGGAGTCACATGCTCCACCAACTGAGCCAGCCAGGTGTGGGTGTTACCTCCTTTTTTTTTTTTTTTTTTTTTTTTTAAGATTTACTTATTAAAGCACATGAGCAGAGGGAAGGGCAGAAGGAAAGAGAGAATCTCAAGCAGATTTCCCGATGATCAGGGAGCCTGACATAGGGCTTGATCTCACAAACCCAAGATCATGACCTGAGACAAAAATTAAGAGTCTGACACAACCAACTAAGCCACCCAGGTGCCCCTTGGGTGTTCTTTTTTTTTCTTTTAAATATTTTATTTATTTATTTATTTGATAGATCACAAGTAGGCAGAGAGGCAGGCAGAGAGAGAGGAAGAAGCAGGCTCCCTGCTGAGCAGAGAGCCCGATGCGGGGCTCCATCCCAGGACCCCAGGACCTTGACCTGAGCCGAAGGCAGAGGCTTTAACCCACTGAGCCACCCAGGCACCCCTCTTTTTTAATTACAAAAATGATATAATGCTTATTCAAAATTTGTGGGTTTAGCCAAGTGTGAAAGAGAAAATAAGTATCTGTTCTGTTCCATAAGCAGTAGTAGGTTTTGGAAGTAATCTTGTATATTTGTATGAACAACTACACAGGAGTGCTTGTGCTTGTTTTTTTCACTTGGTATAACACAGATATCCTTCCATGCCAATCATGCCAGTCTGCATGGCAGTCTTCATTTTATTGTGTTCCATAATTTATTTAACCAAACTCCTATTGATACTAATTTTTTTACACTACTATAATCAGGGCAGCAATGCATATTCCTGTATACATATTTCTGAACACTCCTGCAAGTGTTTCTCCTTGATTAATTTCCAGTGTAATTGCTGAGCCAAATATGCACCTTTAAATTTTGTTAGGTTACTGACAGATCATCCTCAAAAAGTTGTGTTTCTTTACACTCCTTTCAACCAACCATTTCTACATTGTTAAAGTAATATTCTTCATATACTTCGTTATGGTTCCAAGGTAGAGTTGTTCCTCATCTATTATGAAACATTATAAAATGTTCTTAACAGGAGTGCAGTGGATGAGAGCTAAGATTGTAGAACACTAGCCCTGTGGATAGTGGTCAAAGGAGAACTCAGGTACCTTTTACTGTATATTTATGTGTATGTCCCTCTTTTTCTTGTACAACTCCCAAGGTCGCATCCTGAGTCTCAGCTGGCATCCCTCTGGTACCCACGTTGCAGCTGGCTCCATAGACTACATTAGTGTGTTTGATGTCAAATCAGGTGACTGTTTTTCTAAGTTTGTTTGGGTTTTGGGTCTTGTTTGTCAGATTCACATTGGTGGTTTCCAAAACCTTGAGCCTTTGTGCTTTCAGTGACCTTTAGGGCCGAACATCTCATTAACCTTCTGAGATGTTAGCCATGAATTTCACTCCTTTCTTGGATTGCTACCGCTGGTTTTGGGGGAATCCTGGTTATTCGATGGGATATGTATGTTTTATCTAATAAGAATTAACCCTTGAGCAATATGACATTTACTACAAATGACCAATTAGAATACCTATTTATATATACTAGACTTTGGTAAAAGTAGACGCCTCTCTTTGAGGAACATAAGGTCTTAGTGGCATAATTTGTGAGGCATGAGATCAGAAAGGTAGGGAACCATATACTTTCTTAATTCTTGGCCTGCAGAATTGGCTTATGGAAGACTTCAGTGATGAGTTCAGCTTGTTAGGTTAGGGCCCACCTTATGCCCATCCAAGATGGGAAGTAAAAACAGGTTTGTCTCGTTTTTCTTTTTCCTCCGTGTTTAAACAAATGTTTTTATTGTTACCTGTTATACATGCATAGTCAAAGGACTCCTTTTGGGTTGTTAGAAAGAAGCAGGAGTCCCCCAATATCCCTTCTCTCACTCCTCAAAGAAAACCATGTATAACTTTTAGCTAATTTTTCTGATGTTTCTGGTATATATATGTATACACACACATGCACACATATGTATGTATGTATGTTATCGGTCTTACTGATTCATCCTCATATTTTTCCAGTTGTATAAATTAGGTTTGGATAGATCTGATTTTCTTTCTACCACTTTTATCTTCTTGAATGATTCTCTTCCCAGAGCCTTCTGACCTCCAGTCTAGTGTACCAGTTTCTGGTCCTGCTGTACCTCTGTAGGTCTTGAACCCTGATTTCTGTCATTCCGTGGATCTCCTTTGCTTCTCTCTCAGGTAGAATCCTCTGTTCCATTCAGTTTCCTGGTTTATTCCTTTGTTTGGTAGATCATGAGAAGGGGTTCATGAGAAAGAATTCTAGGTCAGAAATTATTTTTTCCTTAGAACTTCAGTTTCGAGTATTATTACAAAATCTGATCCCATGCTGGAAGATTTTTTGTATAGGTGTTTTTGGTTTGTTTTTCCAAGGAGGTTTTAGGATCTTTCTTACTTGCTGTTCTGAAATGTAATAATTAGGGTTTCTTGATGTGTGGATCCATTAATATCAATTGTATTAGATACTTGGTGGATTATTTTATTTTATTGTTTTAAAGATTTTATTTATTTATTTGACAGGCAGAGATCACAAGTAGGCAGAGAGGCAGGCAGAGAGAGAGAGGAGGATACAGGTCCCCTGCCAAGCAGAGAGCCTGACGGGGGGCTCAATCCCAGGACCCCGGGATCATGACCCGAGCCGAAGGTAGAGGCCTTAACCCACTGAGCCACCCAGGTGCCCCACTGGTAGATTATTTTAATCAAAAAACCTAGTTTTCAGTTCATGGAGAAATTTTTTTTTTTAAGATGTTATTTATTTGGGGCGCCTGGGTGGCTCAATGGGTTAAAGCCTCTGCCTTCAGCTTGGGTCATGATCTCAGGGTCCTGGGATCGAGCCCCACATCGGGCTCTCTGCTCGGCAGGGAGCCTGCTTCCTCCTCTCTCTCTCTCTGCCAGCATACCTGTGATCTCTGTCAAATAAATAAAAATCTTTAAAAAAAAAAAAAAGATTTTATTTACTTATTTGACAGAGCACAAAGAGGGGGAACAGCAGGCTCCCCACTGAGCAAGGAGCTGACGTGGGGCTAGATCCCAGGACCTTGGGATGATAACCTGAGCCAAAGGCAGATACTTAATCGACTGAGCCACCTGGGTGCCCCCCCAACTTTTTAAAAGATTTATTTACTTTTTTTTAGAGAGAGAGAGTGCGGTGGGAGGGCCAGAGGGAGAAAGAGTCCTAAGTTGACTTTTGAGCTGAGTGCAGAGGCTAATACAGGGCTCAATACCAGGACCTGAGCTGAAACCAAGAGTTAGATGTTTAACCAACTATACCACCCAGGTGCCCCTCAGCTCTGGAGAAAATTCTTAAATTATTTGGTAAAGGAGTTTCTCCATTTTCTCTTTCTGAAATTTTACTATTTGGATGTTGGCTCTTTAATATTCTTGTCTTTTTTCCCCCTTCTTATTTTTCATATCTTTGACTTTTTATTCTGCTTCCTGGGAGTTTATCTTCATTTTTATCTTTTACTTATTTATTTAGATTTTATTATTATTTTTAAATATTTTATTTATTTATTTGAGAGAGAGAGCATGAGTGAGAGAGCATGAACAAGAGAGCACCAGCAGAGGGGGCAGCAAAGGGATAGGGAGAAGCAGACTTCTCGCTGAGCAGGGAGCCCGATGTGGGGCTCAGCCCCAGGACTCCAGGATCAAGACCCGAGCTGAAGGCAGCCCCTTAACTGGCTGAGCCACTCAGCCTCACAGAGGGCCACTTGGGTGCCCCGGATTTTTTTTTTTAAGCAATTGCTACACCCCATGTGGGGCTCGAACTCAAAACCTTCAGGATCAAGATCAAGAATCACATGTTCTACCGATTGAGCATGCTAGGCATCCCTTGTCTTTATCTGTAAATCCTGTTAACTGAGCTTTTCATTTCTGCCATTTTCTGAGTTCTTGTTTGTTTCCTGAGGGTTCTTTTTTATAGCATTCTTTGTTTCATTGTATATGGACATTGTTTTCTGAGGTTATTCAGGATATTTGTCAGGTATTCTTCACTCTGGCTGTTTTCTCCCTGGCATTTATTTTTTTCTGGTAGTCTCCCTGGCCTCTACCTTTCATATTCAGGCTTTGCTCACGTGTCTCTGATTACTTTCCTTACCGTATGAGTAGAGCTGATTACTCATGGGCTTCACTGAAGAATGATCTGGCTGGAGTCTTATTTTGGGGAACCGCCAAAGACATTGGCTTTTTTTATCTTTTTTCTTGGGCTGGTCATATTTCCCAGAAATGTGTTTTATTCTTCTGCCTGGTGATAATAAGCTTGGTCATCAGCATTCTGAGAAGACGACTGGTGTTCTCAATGTTCAGTTAATAAATTTTCACTTATCTATTTTCCGTATAGTAATCCCACCCTCAGTTGTGCCTGATCTCTCTCTTCAGAGAATGAATCTCCATTCTTTCTTGAGTGAAGTTTGGGAATTGCCTGGCTTTTTAGTTAGCAGATAGTTACCTGAAAGATCTATAAGGTTTTTTTGTTTGTTTTTTGTGTTGTTGTTTTTTTTAACTTTATTTATTTACTTTAGAGAGAGAGTATGAGAGGGGAGAGGGTCAGAGGGACAAGCAGACTCCCTACTGAGCAGGGAGCCCGATGAGGGACTCGATCCAGGGACTCGAGGATCATGACCTGAGCCACCCAGGCGCCCCAGATCTATAACTTTCTTAAACATATTTCTCTTTTTAGTTCCACTTTCACTTCTTTTTCCAGTTTTCGGGGTCACCACAGTTCCTGAGTCTTCTTAGGATTTCATGGTATAGATCAAGTGGCTTCTTGGATTTACTACTGTTGACTTGAGACTTAGTTTCAGGGCTCTGGTATGTCAGTTACTACTCTGTTTCCTTTTTCATTCCCAACATTTTGTCAACTGTTGTCTTCTCTCCCTTTTTTCTGGGGTTTTAGAAAAGAGCCAAGTGTAAGACACGTTGCTTTTAGGCAGGTTTTTTTTGTTTGTTTGTTTTGTTTTTTGCTTTTAGGCAGTTTTAAGTGAAGTCCCAAATGGCTCCTTTCAGTTGCACCTCTTCCCCCTGCCAGTTTCAGTCTCTAACCACCACCCCCCTTCTCCCCCACAGCCTTTAGGTAACCATTTTTGTGTTCTGAGACTGAGTTCACCATAACTACTATTTAGTGGTTGTTTATGGTCTGTGCTCAGGCAGCTAACTTAATAGATGCCTACCACAGGCGGGTTTTGAAGACAAAAGAAGTATGTAGTATTCAAATTTGGGCTTTTCTTATTTTTCAGGGAGCGCTGTTAACAAGATGCTGGTGGATAGGCAGTATATGGGTGTGTCTAAGCGGAAGTGTATCATATGGGGCGTGGCCTTCTTGTCTGATGGCACTGTCATAAGTGTGGACTCTGCTGGGAAGGTGCAGTTCTGGGACTCAGCTACTGGGACGCTTGTGAAGAACCATCTCATTGCAAATGCTGATGTGCAGTCCATTGCGGTATCTGATGTGAGTATGGTCCCTGTTTGGAGCAGTTCCTCTACAGCCTGGGGGATGAACAGAGAGGACCGCGTCAGTGATATGGCACAATGTTCCCTAATCCTCAGTGTTTTATGGAGGAAGATGAGTTTAGAAAAATGCATCTGAAACCCACATAATTTATTTGAACCCTCTTGTTCTCCTAACAACTAGTTAGAGGATATTCTCTAGAATATTAGTTAGCAGAGAAGTTTTCATCAGACACTCCCCACCCCCAGTTAATCCAGTCTGATTTAGATAGGCCACAAGTACCCTAGAAGAATCTTGAGAAGTGCTATTTTTCACTCTTTGTGTAACTCTTCTGCTTCCTGTCTTAGGAAATTAGGAAATAATTTTACAGTGATTTTTAAAAAGTTAAATTTCTCCTATTTTAATATGACTTTAGCAGACTTATGTTGAAAAAGTGTGCCTCTTCACTTTTGGTGACATGAATTCTTAATTAGAAACCTTGGGGTAGGGGCGCCTGGGTGGCTCAGAGGGTTAAGCCCCTGCCTTCAGCTCAGGTCATGATCTCAGGGTCCTGGGATCGAGCCCCACATCAGGCTCTCTCCTCCGCGGGGAGTCTGCTTCCTCCTCTCTCTGCCTGTGATCTGCCTACTTGTGTTCTCTCTGTCAAATAAATAAATAAAATTAAGAAAAAAAAAAAAAAGAAACCTTGGGGTATTTCAGCATTGGGGCATGGAAAGTGACTTTGAGATTTGCTGACTAGATCCTTTATTCTTAGTCATCTTAGTTTGAGACTTGTTTGCTCTCTTAAGTGTGGATATGCAGTCTAGTGTAGAGATCAGTCATGCTTGCTTTTCTGTCTTATTATAAGTTGTTTCTATCCCACTTAACAGGTTTTCCATGAGAACAGTTTGATGGGTATTAAAGTCTTGTGAAACATTTAGATGTCCCATGTAACTATAATGAAGAATAAGTTGAAATGAGGAGGAGAAATTTTCCTTTTTTTTTTAAAGATGTTATTTATTTATTAGCACGAACTGGGGAGGAACCAGAGGGGGAGGGAGAGAGGAAGAAGCAGACTCCTCACTGAGTGCAGGGCCCAATACAGGACCAATTCCAGGACCGCAAGATCATGACCTGAGCCAAAGTCAGTAGCTTAACCAATTTAGCCACATAGGCACCCCAAGAAATTTTCCTTTTAATATAGAGTTTTTAAAAAGAGAGGTGGGTGCCTGAGTGGCTTAGTTTGTTAAGCGTCTGCCTTCGTTCAGGTCATGATCTCAGAGTCCTGGGATCAAGCCCTGCATTGGGCTCCCTGCTCAGCAGGGAGCCTGCTTCTCTCTCCCTCTGCCTGCCACTCCCCCTGTTTGTTCTCTCTCTCTCTCTCTCAAATAAATAAAATCTTTAAAAAGAAAAAAGAAAGGAAGAGGCAGATTTTGTAGTTTTTGCAGCATTTGTAGATACTTATATGTTTAATAGTTTCTGTATATATAGTTTTGGTAGTATATATATTTGCAGTATCTGAGAAGATTAAAAATGCTAATCATAATTTTTAGAGAGGAAAGTTGTAGGGAGCAGGCGGGGGGCAGGCTTAATTTGTGCTCTGTGCTATTTTATACTGTCTGATCTTTCTTTACCATGTACTTGTAATTACAGTATTGTATTGCATATTAGATACAAATGGTTGTAGGACATTCCATAGTTTTGTTATCATGGGAAAGAAGAAACCGTACCAATTAAACTATGACAGTGCTTTTTTTTTTTTTTAAGATTTTATTTATTTATTTGACAGAGATTACAAGTAGGCAAGAGAGGCAGGCAGGGAGAGAGAGGAGGAAGCAGGCTCTCCGTGGAGCAGAGAGCCCAGTGTGGGGCTCCATCCCAGGACCCTGGGATCATGACCTGAGCCGAAAGCAGAGGCTTTAACCCACTGAGCCACCCAGGCGACCCTCTGATTCACTTTTTAACTTGGTCATCAGGGTCCGTGTTTTCCACACATGCCTCCCAGCCAGCCATCCTGCTCCACTATAGTCCCAAGATTTTCTTCCCGGTTTTTGACAACCATTCTGAAAGTTGTGTTTTTATTTTGTTTTGAATAAAACAAATTTGTTTATTTGTTTTATACAATTTGTTTTTATTTTAGTGTTTCTAAATATGTGCCACACCCAGCATGGGGCATGAGCTGTCGACCCTGAAATCAAGAGTTGCACGCTGTGCTAACTGAGCCAGCCAGGTGCCCCCCCTTCTGCAAATGCTGATGTTTGCTCTTTATCTGAAGTTGTCCCTTATGCGCAGGTTGACAGCTATAAGATACCCTCATTTCAGAGATGTTTAAATGTGGGCAAATGTGTGCCCGAGAGCCAGGGAAGTATGTGGTGTTCGTTTGTTTGTTTAAGGGAAAAAATGGAATTGTACAAATTCCAGCCTTCAAAATGCTTATCACACTCTCCAGACTAGGGCAGACTTGGGTTTGAATCCCAGCTGTAGCACTTAAAAGCTACCCATCTTCTTTGGGTAGGCTATTTATTTCTAAACCTCAGTTTCTTCTGTGAAAACAGGGGACTAGTAATACATCCTTCTGGAGCTTGGGGAGGATTAAATAGGCAGTGCATGTAAAAGTGCTGGGTGCAGTATCTGGCACAGTGAGTATGTTATTGGCATTATTTTCACATCTCTTTTGAAACTGATCCTAATTTCAAGGCTTTTCTCCACTATACTCTCTTGCCAGAAGAGCTGATTATTTTTAGATATCTTTTTAATGGATATTCATTGACTAAAGAGTCAATGGTGGCAAGTACCCAGTCCTTTGATCTTCTTAGATGTTTGTCACCCTTATCAAGCAGGTGAGTACTGATTCCTGCAGGGAGTTGTAGTGAACATTTGCTTTTATTTAGAGGTCAGTCTTCAGATTGTTTTTCTGTGTGAAACAGTTGCTCTGTAATTGAATTAGGATACTTTCCCCTCTCCCTTTCCAGGTCAGCTTTCCCATTGCTTTGTTCCCTCTGCACCCTAAGAGAGCCGTTTTCTTTCATTTCCTTTTCAGTTCTTTTATGATTTCCTCGTCAGGAGAAGATGATGTGGAGTGAGTTAGTGTTGCCTTCTTTTTTTTTTTTTTTTTTTTTTTAAGATTTTATTTATTTATTTGACAGAGACACAGCGAGTGAGGGAACACAAGCAGGGGGAGTGGGAGAGGGAGAAGCAGGCTTCCCACCAAGCGGAGAGCCTGATGCAGGACTTGATCCCAGGACCCTGGGATCACGACCTGAGCCGAAGGCAGACGCTTAACGACTGAGCCACCCAGGTGCCCCTTAGTGTTGCCTTCTTAGTCCCTCTCTGTTGGTGGGATTTTGTGCAAACTGTCCTCCCCTTTTTTGGTAAATGAACTGTTTATTTTTTTATTTGTTTTCAAAGATTTTATTTATTTGCCAGAGAGAGAGCAAGAGTACAAGCAGGGGGAGCGGCAGGCAGAAGAAGAAGCAGGCTCCCCGATGATCAAGGTGCCCAGTGTGGTACTCCATTGCAGGACCCTGGGATCATGACATGAGCTGAAGGCAGACACTTAACTAACTCAGCCACCCAGGCATCCCGCAAATGAGCTGTTTAGTTGGAGATGGGGTACAGTCTGTGAATTCATAAAGCTGCTCCACTTTTCCTTGGGATAATGATTTTTAAATAGTATTCTTTTTTTGTTTTTTGTTTTTTGTTTTCGATTTTATTTATTTGACAGAGACCAAAAGTAGGTAGAGAAGCAGGCAGAGAGAGAGAGAAGAGGAAGAAGCAGGCTCTCTGCTGAGCAGCTGAGCGGAGCCCAATGCAGGGCTCTATCCTAGGACCCTGGGATCATGACCTGAGCCGAAGGCAGAGGCTTTAACCCACTGAGCCACCCGGGTGCCCCTTTAAATAGTATTCTTAGAGATGAGGGAGAGATTGGTTTGGTATACCTTATATGGTGTCCTTCCTTCTCACCATCATGAGCCTGCAAGTTACCTCAAAGAGAACTGGTACAGGTTGAGGCGGTGTGGTATATCCAGAGCAAATGCTTTTGAAGTTTCAGTTTCCTTACCTGTGTAAAGAGCTATTAAATGATGGTGAGGGGGGTTGACTGGGTGGCTCAGTGGGTTAAAGCCTCTGCCTTCGGCTTGGGTCATGATCTCGGGGTCCTGGGATCGAGACCCGCATCGGGCTCTCTGCTCGGTGGGGAGGCTGCTTCCTCCTCTCTCTCTGCCTACTTGTGATCTCTGTCTGCCAAATGGATAAATAAAATCTCTAAAAAAAAAAAAAAAAGATGGTGGGGGGGAACAAGATAAAATCATGACTCATACAAACATGAAATGGAAATGTCAGAGATTTTCTGTAACTCATTAACTAATGAGGAAACCACCAAGATGTTATAGGTAGTTCAAAGGACAGTTTAACAAACGCAGTTCTATAAGGTCATCAGGAATGCTGAAATGAATTTACTTAAAAATTCTTTCTGGACTCGTGTCCATAGGGCATTAGTGGCTACATTCCACCAGGCAAAATTCTTTTGCATCACTCTCATTACTGCAGTTTACAGAGTTGTAAAATAGCTCTGACATAGTCACAGGGCTCACAGGACAAGAATACCAGTATTTTTTATGCCATTTCAAAGTCATTCAGTTTCTCCTGATAAGGCAAACGATACTTAACCTTGCAGATTACTCATATATAGTTCTTAGCCCAGTTAGTGTGTAGTTGGTGGCAGTTACATGTTCATGCATGTTTAGACATCTCATTTCTCTTAACTGGCTGATCTAATCTTAATACTGTTTGACTGTTTAGCTGCTCCTGATCTAGGTTCCTGGCTTTTCTCACTTCTTATCAAACATCCATCTTGTCTTTTTTTTCCCCCCACTGCTCAAAGTTATATGTATTTGTAAAAGCCAGAGTGAAAATGAGGTTGGTTTTGAGACTACAGAGGAATATTTTTTTAAATTGTAGACATGGTAAGGGGTGCCTGGGTGGCTCAGTTGGTTAAGCCTCTGCCTTCGGCTCAGGTCGTGATCCCAGGGTCCTGGGATCAAGCCCTGCATTGGGCTCTCTTCTCAGCAGGGAGCCTATTCTCTCCTCCCCCTCTGCCTTCCTCTCTGCATACTTGGGACCCCTCTCTTTCTCTGTCAAATAAATAAATAAATAAATAAATAAATAATTTTTAAAAATTGCAGACATGCCAAGACCATTTACTTGTATATAAAAGATTTATTTATTTATTTGAAAGAGAACATGAGCTGGGGTGTGCAGAGGGAGAGAGAATCCTCAATCAGACTCTCCGCTGAGTGCAGAGCCCAACGCATGGCTCAGTCCTGGGATCCTGAGATCGTGACCTGAGCTGAAATCGAGAGTAGGACACTCAACTGACTGAGCCACCCAGCTGTCCCAGATACATCGAGACCTTTTAAAACTAAGAGAAGTCACAGTGCTCAACATACTTGTAAGAGAGAGCCTTAAACTGAGGACCAAGGAACCTGGGTCTTTGTGTGATACTGACCAGGCCACTTCCCTTCTTAGCCTGCCCTCTCTTCATCCTAAAAAAAAGGATTTCAGGGTTTGAAAATTTGAAAATTTCAGGATTTTAATTTCAGGGTCTACAATTCTGCATTTTTTCCTCCCACATTCCCAGTAGTTTACTGGGGGTTTTGTTTGTTTTTGTTGGAGCCCGAGAGGCTTGAATTCATAACCCTGAGATCAAGACCTGAGCTGAGATTAGGAGTTGGAGGCTTAACCAACTGAGCCACGTAGGCACCCTGACTTACTTTAAAAAAATTAAAAAAACAAAACTTGTTCTATTGTGGTAAAATGTGCATAACATAAAATTTGCCATTTTAACCTTTTTTTGTTTAAAGAATTATTTTATTTTTGAGAGAGGGAGAGTATGCGTGCACACACGTGTGTGTGTGTGTGTGTGTGTGGAGGGGCAGATGAATAGGGAAAAGGAAGAAGCAGACTCAGAGCTGAGCATAGAGCCCTCACGGTCCTTGATCCTATGACCCTGAGATCATGTCCTGAGCCAGAATCAAGAGTTGGTCGCTTAATCAACTGAGCCACTCAGGCACTCCCATTTTAGCCATTTTAAAGTACATTTCGGTGGCATTAAGTACATTCACAGTATTGTGCAACCATCACCACTTTCTCATCACATGGAAACTCTACTGGTTAAATAATAACACCTTATTTCTCTCAGTCCCTTGTAACCATTATTCTATTCTCTATCCCTATGAATTTGCTCTTCTAGGTACTCCATATAAGTGGAATCATATAATAATTGTCCTTTTGTGTCTGGGTTATTTTACTTAGCATAATATTTTCAAAACATTCACATTATATAATTATCAGAATTTCATCCCTTTTTAAGGCTGAATAATATTTCATTTTATATATATATGTGTGTGTGTGTATATGTATATACACACACACACTGCATTGTACTTATTCATCTATTGATGTACATTTGGGTTTCCATCTTTTGGCTTTTGTGACTAATGCTGCTGTGAACACTGGTGTACTCATCTGAGTCCCTGTTTTCCAAATCTTTTGAGGATAATTTCTATTGCTGTTAATTTAAATTTACTCCTAGGTGATCTTTTTTGTTGCTCTTCTAATGGGGTCTAATTTGTGTATTTGATAGCACTATAACAGTTTGAGGTACACATTGTTGATTTTGTCAGTAGGGGGCACATTATTACCTATGTGTGAGCTTGCTCCTCCCGTGGAATTGTCAGCTTCTGGAGGAAAAAGACCCTGTACCTTACCTTTCAGTTCTGGGCATAGGTTTTTCCTTAGGCTGTGCAGACAGAAAACCTCAGGGACTATTTTTCATACTGGGCCCTGTTTTGCTTAAATGTACCTCCCTAATGATTTAATTTCTCAGCAAGAAGACAGTTTCGTGGTGGGCACAGCCGAGGGGACAGTATTCCATTTTCAGCTGGTCTCTGTGACTTCCAACAGCAGTGAGAAGCAGTGGGTGCGGACAAAGCCATTCCAGCATCATACACATGACGTTCGAGCCGTGGCCCACAGCCCAACAGCACTGATATCTGGAGGTAGGTTGCACTCTGCTAGGCTGCTGCTTTACCTGTCCATGCAGGACTTTTTCTAATTCTGATGCCTTCTCTCCCCACCCCTGCCCCTCCTGCCCTAGGCACTGATACCCATTTAGTCATTCGTCCTCTCATGGAAAAGGTGGAGGTTAAGAATTATGATGCTGCTCTCCGAAAAATCACTTTTCCCCATGTAAGTATCATCTCGTATCCCCCACTGTCCCTCTGTCCTGTAAGACTGAGTATAGCTCACACTTCCTGGGCAAATCTATAGGACTTGTGTCGTTGCCTACTTTCTTCATTCTTCCTTGTGTTTTTGAGGTAAGCCTCTCACAAAGACCTGTACAGGCACCAAGAGATTTACAGTAGCACTCCTGTTTCTTGTTCTGGGGAAATCATTCCCTTTTCCAGATAATTGTGGTTTAAGTTTTTTGTTTTTAAGACTGGACTCTATTATTTTGGGTGGGGCTAGGAAAATCCAGGCTTCCAGTGTTCCTTCCTAGGTAAGAGGACATCTTCTCAAGCTAGAAACTCTTCTCACTGCTACTTGCTTCTGCATTCCATTCAACCAGTAAACCTTACTGAGTGTCTCCTCATTGTCTTGTGAATTTAGTCATTTCTCTTTGTCTCCACTGCCATTATCCTAGTTTGCAGTCAAATGCTCTACCACTGAGCTATATCCCCCCATTATCCTAGTTTGAATCAGTGTCTTTTCTCATCTGGATTCACTTGGTAAATAATCTCCTTTTGGGGCGCTTTGGTGGCTCAGTCAGTTAAGCATCTGCCTTCGGCTCAGGTCATGATCCCAGGGTCCTAGGATCGAGCCCCACTTCGGCCTCCTGCTCAGCAGAGAGCCTGCTTCTCCTTCTCCCTCTGCCTGCTACTCTGGCTACCTGTACTCTCTATCTCTGTGCCAAATAAATAAAAACCTTAAAAAAAAAAAATCTCCTTTTATTTACATTTGTGTCATTCCAGCCTAGTCTCCATTGATCCACTCAAAAAACAACTTTGCTCATCATTCCATGCTTAAAAGCCTTTGGTAGTCCCTTTTGCCTTCATGGTAAAGACCTAATTCCTCGGCATGGCCTATGAAACCTGTCTTGGTCTGGCCCTGGTCCTTCAGCATCTTCTGTCACTAAATCCTGTCAAACCCTTGCTGCACCTCATCCCTACCCCCTCCCAGTTCAGTGTGAGGAAAGACTTTGTATTCCCTCTAATGCTTTCTTAATAACTTGTAGCAATTCTACATGCTTTCACTCTGCTTGGAACATCCTGCCCTACCTTTTTTGCCTGACTAGTTTTTACTAATGTGCCTAATCAAGGTTTCTGTCTTTACCCCCACGATGCTAGATTAGATATCTTTTTTCTTTTTTCCATTACATACTGTGCTTAGCCCTGTTAAAATTCTTAACACATGTAGTGCAGTTGCCTGTTGAATTCTTTGTCAACCCTTTTAGACTACCAAGCTTGAGGCCACTAGCTATGTTTTTATTTACCATTATGTCCTTAGATCCTAGGACAGTGCTGGCTTATGGTAGTACTTAGGACATTTTAATGAAGTACATGGATTTCGACAGTAAAAAATGTGTTGGGATGTTTGTACTATATTGCACTGAGGCAATAGGTTACCTTGGCTTATTTATCACTTTTCAATTTTTTTAATACAGCGACGTCTCATTTCCTGTTCAAAGAAGAGGCAGCTTCTCCTTTTCCAGTTCACTCATCACTTGGAACTTTGGCGACTGGGCTCTACAGTTGCAACAGGTACAATGGGGGAGAAAGTCTTTTCCAATAAGAAAACTGGAGAGAGAAACAAAAAATTAGAATTATAGTTGAAAATCTGATTGTAGAAAAATGGAAGTAGATTTTTCTGTGTCTTCAGAGCAGAGTTTTTCAGTGTTAGAATCATTAGCAGGATCGTATGTTAAAAGTTGATTCTGTAAGGTACACTCCACTGTGTAGTGGAGGTAAGGGTTGTAAAATCAGTTTATCCTGCCTTGACTGGGATCAAAACAGGCTGCTGAAAGTGAGAAGATTTCATGTTGGGTAATGACAGCCCTGCATAGAAGAGGTCACATGGATCTTACTGGGGTGATGGCTTAGTGGCCTTTTGTACAGCCTGTTCGGGAAATGTTTGGGCTCTGTTGTTTTATAGTAGATGAGAGGTTTTTGCTTTGGGCTCCAAAATGAGCAAATGAAGTTGAAGTCGAGGTCACACAAACCCCACTTGCAACTACCTGCATGCCTGGCTATAGGTTGTAGCTTTGAAGAATTAGTGATACAGTGTGGGCCATAGCCAAGGCACCCAAATAGGAGCTAAGAAAGTGCTCACTGCTTTCTGCCTCATATAAACCCAGGAAACTATGGGTTTACTAAATCAGACATTTTTTCTGATTTCCCAGGGGTAAAGATTCCATTCTACTCAGGAATGACTTTTTAGTAAAAAGAAAACTGTACAAATAATCTTTCTTTGAGAAGGAAAACCTCAGGGAAATTTCTTGTTCCAGGAAAGAATGGGGATACCCTTCCACTTTCTAGAGATGCAGATCATTTGCTGCACCTCAAGACAAAGGTAAGGAAGTATAACTGTGTATTCAGGCTCTGAAATTCAGAACATTTCTCTTATTTTCTGCATTTTGAGGGTTACTTGGTTGATATTATAAACTGTAAAATCTTAAATGATTTGAATGAAGTACTGTGTGAACAGGACTAGTTTCCTAAGTTAGGTATTCAGAATTTATTGGATGAATGAATACAGGAAATTGTGTTTTTTTCTTTTGGTAATAATATGTAAATATTTGCATATTTTGTAAAATTAAAATGGTACAGGCAGCTCAGTCCGTTGATTTCGGCTTGGGTCATGATGTTAGGGTTGTGAGATCAGGGCTCCATGTCAAGCTTCGTGGTGAGTGTGGAGCCTGCTTAAGGTTCTCTCTCTGTCACTTCCCTCCCTCTGTACCTCCTGCATGCACTCTCTCTAAAGAAAAAAATTAAAATAGTTTTTTAAGTGGTATAAAAGTATGCAGTGAAAAAGGAGCCACCTCCTTGAGCCAAATCCCGGTCGCACTCTTCATAGATAATCACTGCTGATAGTTTCTTGTATACCCTTCCAGAAAAAATTTTCCACCCGTGTGTACATATCCTTTATTTCTACAGTGATGAAAATTAATATGCAACTGCTCTCCTGCTCTGTAACTTACTTTTAAATGTCTTTTTTTTTTAAGATGTTATTTATTTATTTGAGTGAGAGCAGGAACAGGGGAAGGTACAGAGAGGGAGGGAGAAACAGATTCGTGGCTGAGCAGAGAGACTGACATGGGACTTGATTCCAGGACCCTGGGAACACGACCTAAGCCAAAGGGAGACGCTTAACTGACTGTGCCACCCAGGTGCCCCATTTTATTTATTTTTCCAGGTTTTTACCCTTTTTAGTAATTTCTACACCCATTCTGAGGCTTGAGCTCACAACCCTGGGTTCAGGAGTCATGTGCTCTTCTGATTGAGCCAACCAGATGCCTCTAAATGTCTTTATTTTAATTACACAAATATTTGTGAATACAGTCTTACTGGAAAGAATTCAAACAATATTTATAGTTTATGTTCCTGACCTCCTCTTTAATTTTAGTCTGCTCTCCTAGAATAATTATTGTTAATCGATCACTATATCTCCTTCCAGATCTTTTTCTGTGTGTCAGAGAGTATGTGTGTGTCTGTACGTAGGTACATATATTTAGATATTTTGTGAGTTTTTTTAATTACATAAATGTTACATTAAACTTTTCCTTTGTTTTGCAGATTTATTTTGTTTACTGTTTCTTAGAGATAGGTAAGGCAGGTATCATAGACAAAACAAAACCCCAAAAATGAGTTTTCCAAGTCACGTGGCCTCCAAAGCTTTACCATGTTAAATGCTTTTCTTCTCAGGTTTCTAAAGTTAGGTTTTAGAATGAAGCTATCTTTAAAATACATGATGGGGGCGCCTGGGTGGCTCAGTGGGTTAATTCTCTGCTTTGGGCTCGGTCGTGATCTCAGGGTCCTGGGATTGAGTCCCGCATCGGGCTCTCTGCTTGACGGGGAGCCTGCTTCCTCCTCTCTCTCTCTGCCTGCCTCTCTGCCTACTTGTGATCTCTTTCTGTCAAATAAATAAACAAAATCTTTTAAAAAAAAATACATGAAGGGCTGAGATAAGTTCATAGTATTCGTAGACCTTTGTTCTTGGTTTTAGAAATCAAGCCACACCATTTAGGTGCTGTACTTCTGAAATAATTGTAGTGATAGCATATGAGTATCAGGATTATGTGTAGCTATTTGTGGTCATGTCCACAGTGGCAGTAGCTTGAGGATTCATGTCATAGTGAACCTTATCATGTGAAGTTTTTCTGATTATTCATCCTGATACCTAACATTCCCAGGGTCCCGAAAACATTATTTGCAGCTGTATCTCCCCTTGTGGAAGTTGGATAGCCTATTCTACAACTTCTCGGTTTTTTCTTTATCGGTTGAATTATGAACATGACAACATAAGTCTCCAAAGGGTAAGTGATAACCAGTGTCTGGTTGAACATTAAGAAATTTCATAAGTATGTGATTTTTGTATGAAGTGGAATGTACTGGGTATGAATCTTTGCTCAGTGAAAAACTATTTGGCGGCAGCTGTTATAAAACAGTCTTTTATTTCCATTTTGAATTAATTATATTTTTGGAGGAGTAGGGAAATGCCAGAAAGTGGAAGTAAAGAGATGGGGAGGGGGATGGATACGTTACAATAGCATGTCAGTATTCTAGGCCCTTCGTCAGTTGACTTCCTTAGATACAGGAAGCATTACTGTCTCATAAGCCTGGCTATGATTATTTTTGATGGGTTCTAGGTGTCACTTTTCTCACTGGTTTTTTACTACCTGTTTACCCCAAGGTTTCCAAAATGCCAGCATTCCTTCGCTCTGCCCTTCAGATTTTGTTTTCTGAAGATTCAACAAAACTCTTTGTGGCATCAAATCAAGGGTCTCTACATGTCATTCGGCTCTTAGAAGGAAGCTTCAAGCACCTGCATACTTTCCAGCCTCAGTCAGGTGGGAACTTGGTAACTGGCCAATGGAGAGAGTTGTCAGTCTCTGATAAATCTTTTTTTTTCCCCCTTTTAAACCTCATTCATTGTTGGATTTCCCTAATGCTCTTCTCCACCCTGCAAATACTCACATGTTTGTAATTTAAAGTAGGAGGAGATATCTGGCAAGTGAAAATGCTTGATGAGATCTGAAATGTTCCTTACACCTACTCTTTTCTCACTGGGTTTTTGATTCCTTATTTGGGGCCAGAAGTTTCATCACCCTTCTCAGAGTTTTGTTAGCAGAGCAAGGAGAAAGTTAAAATCATCTGTAATCCTGGCACCCAGAAATAACTACCATTAATATTTTTGTGTATTTCTGATACATGTTTGTAAATAGATATTTTTTTGAACATGTTAATTTTCCTGTTGGTTTTTTAAATTTTTTTTAAGATTTTATTTATTATTTGCACAAGCAGGGGGAGTGGCAGGCAGAGGGCGAGGGAGAAGCAGGTTTCCTGCTGAACAAGCAGCCCAATGTAGGGCTCGATCCCAGGACCCTGAGACCATGACCTGAGCCGAAAGGAGATGCTTAACCTACTGAGCCACCCAGGCACCCCTTATTATTATTATTATAATTATTTTTTAAGATTTTATTTATTTATTTGACAGACAGAGATCACAAGTAGAGAGGCAGACGGAGAGAGAGAGGGAAGCAGGCTCCCTGCTGAGCAAAGAGCCTGATGCTGGGCTCGATCCCAGGACCCTGGGAACATGACCCGAGCTGAAGGCAGAGGCTTTAACCCACTGAGCCAACCAGGCGCCCCTATTATTTTTTCTAAATATAGATTTATTTTATTACTTCAGAGAAAAGAGAGAGCATAAGCAGGGGGGGCTGAGGGAGAGTGGATCTCAAGCTGACTGCGGTGAGCTCAGAGCCCATGCGGGTTTAGTCTTGTGACCATGAGATCATGACCTGAGCCAAAACCAAAAATTGGAGGCTTAACTGACTGCACCTCCCCCCGCCCCAGTGCCCCTGGTGGTGGTTTTTTGTTTTTGTTTTTGTGTTTTTTAGATTTATTTATTTATTTGAGAGAGAGAGCTGGAGTACAAGGAGGGAGAGGGACAGACAGACTCCCAGCTGAATACGGAGCCTGACACAGCTGGATCCCAGGACTTTGAGATCTTGACCTGAGTGGAAAGATACTTAATCTACTGAGCCACCCAGGCACGCCTACCCCCACACACACCCCCAACCACACCACGGCCCTGGTTGTTTTTATTAAAGTTGAACTTATACATCCAGTTGCATTACTTGTCATATAAAGTTCATGATTGAATTTCTCACATTCTTTGAGAGCGTGAGTATGCATGACTGAGTAACTGTGTAGAGCTGTTGCTGAGTTCATGATTGAGAACTTGGTACCCAGTATTTCCCATGGGCCTTTTTGCTCCTCCCTTGGCCTGGATTATAGCACCTTCACTGTCATTTAGATTCCATCAGCCTAGAAATTCAGCTCTTTTAACTTAAACTCTCACTGTTCTGAGCTGCTCTGGAAGCATATACAAAAAGAAACCCACAGGCTAAGAGTTAGATAAAATAGGTGACAGTGTGTATTGAGTACCTGTATATGGTTTTATTAAAAAATGTAGACTCTGTATTTTGCATTTAGCACCCTTTAAACTTAGGCTTTGCTTTGTAGATACCACTTTATTTGTTCTTCTTTTCTCATCTCTTGTCGTCTTATAGTCAGGCTGGTTTCTTCACAGCCCCCAAACCCGTGTATTTCAGTCCTTTTCACTTAGCTCACGTTGTTCTCTATCCTTTTCTGCTCACCTTAACCATCCTTCAGCACCTGTCATATGTCTTCTTATAAATAAAGCCTTTTCATTGTGTGTAGCACTTATTTTGGCATGTAACCTTGCTGTTTGATTTTTAATCCACACAAGTCTTCATTTTGCTAGATAGATTTAAGATCCCTTGATGACGGAGGCACCTTGGTTGGTCAGTTGTTAAGTGTCTGCCTTCAACTCAGGTCATGATCCTAGGCCTGGGATCGAGCCCCACATTGGGCTCCCTGCTCAGCGGGAAGCCTGCTTCTCCCTCTCCCACTACCCCTGCTTGTGTTCCCTCTCTCACTGTCTTTGTGTGTCTCTCTCTTTGTCAAATAAATAAATAAATAAATCTTTTTTTAAATGACAAAGATGGCCCACATGTACAGCAGCTACCCAGTAAATTCAGTATGTACCTCAGGCCTGTTAAACTTTCTTTTTGTCCTTAACTTTGATTAAAAACCATTTGGTAGGGGCGCTTGGGTGGCTCAGTGGGTTAAGCCTCTGCCTTCGGCTCAGGTCATGATCCCATGGTCTGGGATTGACCCCCACATCGTGTCTGCTCCATGGGGAGCCTTCTCCCCCCGTCCCTCCCGCCTGCCTCTCTGCCTACTTGTGATCTCTGTCTGTCAAATAAATAAATAAAATCTTTAAATACAAAATCTAAAATATATATATATATATGACATATGTATAAAATACGATAAAAAAATAAAAACAAGTAATAAAAATCATTTGTAGGGGACACCTGGGTGGTGCAGTCAGTTGAGTGACCCTTGGTTTTGGTTCAAGATCGTGGTCTTAGGGTTGTGGAATTGAGCCCCACGTCAGGCTCCATGGTCAGCGCAGAGTCTGCTTAAGACTCCCTTCTCCCTCTTCCCCACCCAACCCTGAGTCTGCATCTAGCTTGTATTCTCTCAAATAAATAAATCTTAAACGAGAAAAAAGCATTTGATAGGAAAAGGAGTTTGAAACAACTAAAATACATACCTTAGGTAGCTGCTACCTTGATTCTCCATTCCTGTAGTAGGCAGTATCTCAGTCAGGCTTAAGCAAGTGATGCCTTCAGGTTTATCTCTAGCTCCTCTGTACATGAAGGATGGCTAATGAAGGTAGAAATGAATAGTAAGCTAACATCTATAACTTGTTTGCAGAACTATCAGATTATCTAGTTGTGATTGCTGGCTTTTGCAATCAGGCCAAGGCTGGCTGTGGACACTGAATGCAGAGACTTAACTTATTCTCTCTGCACAGGGACGGTGGAGTCCATGTGTCTTTTGGCTGTCAGTCCTGATGGGAATTGGCTAGCTTCATCAGGTACCAGTGCTGGAGTCCATGTGTACAACATAAAACATCTAAAGGTGAGCATAGGTTTAAGTAGTAGGAAACAGGAGCAGGTTAACTCTGCAGTTACAAGACTCAAGGCAGATTGGTATGAAAATTACTGAGGGTGGGTTTTGGTTTTTTTTCCTGTTTTATTTTTTGGGAGCCCAAAAACTGTAATCTACAACATTAAAATCAGTCAGTGAGAACCGTGAAAGTACCCTTGTATGGAAATTTGAAATTAAGGATTTATGAGTGATGAATTCACATCCAGGTTATTTCTATATTGTGGGGAGGAAAATTCTAATTTACCCAGATGAACAGTTGCAGATAGTAACAATTTTCTTTAATAGTTTGCCTTGTAATCTCAAGGTATTTTTAAATTAAACAGAGGTTTGACAGAGGAATAGGTAAATATTTTTCACTAATTAGTAATGATCTTATTCTTCACACACTGGATTACTAATGATCCCTTACATATTTTCATCTTCATTATAAAAACCATACAAGAAGTACCCAAAACTTGTAATAAGCATCAAGCATTTGTAGAACGATACCAAACTGCAGCATTTAATGAGTTTGCTTATTAACATGATAACTTAACCTTTAGTACATTGTGGCAGAAGCACGGACTGCTCTTTGAGCCTTGCCTGGCATTTAAGAGTGTCCCTGTGTAGTGGTTCACATGTCTTGGAACTATATATAAATGTCCATGTCTAAGCATTAGTTTCTTTTCAATTACTGTAGAGCTGTAGATTCCTTGATTAATGACATATTTATGAGCAATTCATACAGATGTAGAGATAGTAGCACAAGCTTAACTCTGAACTTTTCTGCAAATGCTGTCAGTTTTGTAAGCAGTTAAACATGTTTTTCTCTTTAATTAAGGTTTATTGTTTGGGGGTTCTACCTGATGTTTTTAGGAACTTCCACAGAACTCTTTGAGTTCTAAGGAACGCTATTTAAAAACAACAGACCTAGACCATCCAGTCTTTCCTGAGGGAAGGTATAGAGTTGTGTTTTGTGTCTGTTATTTGTTCCCAGCTTCACTGCACGGTACCTTCCTATAATTTCCCTGTGACTGCTCTGGCCATCGCCCCCAATACCAACAACCTTGTCATTGCTCATTCTGACCAGCAGGTAAGAGATTCCAGTGCTTTCTAATTCCTTTCTTTAGGATAGTAACTAAGAAGCTAAGATAATGACAATTTTGGAGGAGCTTTTTTTTTTTTAAAATAAACATATAATCTATTATTAGCCCTAGGGGTACTGGTCTGTGAATCGCCAGATTTACACACTTCCATATCACATACGCTCCCCAGTGTCCATAACCCCACCACCCTCTTCCTACCCCCCTCTCCCAGTCACCCTCAGTTTGTTTTGTGACAGTAAGAGTCTCTTGTGGTTTGTCTCCCTACCGATCCCATCTTGTTTCATTTATTCTTTTCCTACCCCCCAAACCTCCCACATTGCATCTCCACTTCTTCATATCAGGGAGATCATATGATAGTTGTCTTTCTCTGATTGACTTATTTCGCTAAGCACAATACCCTCTAGTTCCATCCACGTGGTCGCAAATGGCAAGATTTCATTTCTTTTGATGGCTGCATAGTATTCCATTGTATATATACACCACATCTTTATCCATTCATCTGTTGATGGACATCTAGGTTCTTTCCATAGTTTGGCTATTGTAGATATTGCTGCTATAAACATTCGGGTGCACATGCCCCTTCAGATCACTACGTTTGTATCTTTAGGGTAGTACCCAGTAGTGCAATTGCTGGGTCATAAGGTAGCTCTATTTTCAACTTTTTGAGGAACCTCCATGCTGTTTTCCAGAGTGGTTGCACCAGCTTGCATCCCCACCAACAGTGTAGGAGGGTTCCTCTTTCTCTGCATCCTCGCCAGCATCTGTCATTTCCTGACTTGTTAATTTTAGCCATTCTGACTAGTGTGAGGTGGTATCTCATTGTGGTTTTGATTTGTATTTCCCTTGATGCCGAGTGATGTGGAGCACTTTTTCATGTGTCTGTTGGCCATCTGGATGTCTTCTTTGCAGAAATGTCTGTTCCTGTCCTCTGCCCATTTCTTGATTGGATTATTTGTTCTTTGGCTGTTGAGTTTGATAAGCTCTTTATAGATTTTGGATACTAGCCCTTTATCTGATATGTCATTTGCAAATATCTTCTCCCATTCCTTCAGTTGTCTTTTGGTTTTGTTGACTGTTTCCTTTGTTGTGCAAAAAAGCTTTTGATCTTGATGAAGTCCCAGTAGTTCATTTTTGCCCTTGCTTCCCTACCTTTGGCGATGTTCCTAGGAAGAAGATGCTGCGCTGAGGTCGAAGAGGTTGCTGCCTGTGTTCGGAGGAGCTTTTGTTTGAAAATATTGGATGATATACAGATAGTTTTCTCCTGTGTGAAGTAAAGCTTCCATGTATAGCCTGAGTACATTATAGGGCAGTAATAGCCTTTGGCTTGATGGACACAAGGAAATGGTGAGGCTCTAAGATTACAGAGTAAAGAGATAGAGGAAGGAGGAGGAATTCTGAAGTATTCATTTTACTGATTGTTTTTAGACTAGAGAGATGACATGGACCAGGTGTTAGACTGGATATGGGATAGAATAAGATCTTGAGGTTGGAAGTGACTAGAAGATTATGTAATTTGCCTTTACTTTTGCAGATAAGGTAATTAGTCCCTAGTGAAATGTGTTACCTGTAATAGAGGTAACGGTTATCAAAATGAGTGCATAGCCTAGTGCTTTTTTCCATACCAAGTTGCAAGAAGATCTTTAAAATATCTGAGTTACAGATATTGTGAAATGGTACATGTTGTGTGAGATGATAAATACTTATATATCCTCATATGTAAAATGGGCATAATACCTTCCTCACTGAGTTGTCAGAAAGATTGTGATCTGAGAAGCACATTTAAGTAGATTGCTGGGCAAATAATGCTTGCTGCTTTGATAAGCAGTTTTTACCCTCACATATGCAGACCTGTAAATGTTATATCCAGAAAATGAAATCTCTCATTTTAATTTGCTGGTTTTGTGTTCTTGATCAGAAACTGAAAGATTAGTGAAGCTCCATCCTTGTCTTTGCCACACATAATGTCCACCTGATGCCTTTTGTTGGCATTTGGTCCTTAGGTGCCTCAGTCATGACATCTGGTGGGAAATTTTTTTGTACCTGTTATATTAGCAAAGATCTATAGAGTTGATAATACACAATGCTGTGAGAATATAGGAAAATACCACTTGGTACACTGCATAAATTAGTATGACCCCTTTAGAATCACTTTGAGATACATTAAAAAAAGATTAAATTCACTTGCTCTTTGAATCAGAAGTTTCAATTTTAAGAGTTCCTCCTGGGGTGCTTGGGTGGCACGGTTGGTTAAATGTCTGATCTCGGGGTTGTGGGATCGAGCCCTGTGTTAGACTCTGTGCTTAGTGTGGAATCTTCTTGGGGTTCTCTCTCCTAACGCCTTTCCTGCTCGTGTGTGTGCGCATGTGTTCCCTCTCTCTTCCTGCCAACTCTAAAATAATAAATAAATCTTTAAGAAGAAAAAAACCAAAGTTCTTCCTGTAGATATATGCTTTGAGTGGTGCAGAAAGACAGATAATCATTGCAGCCTTGTTTTTAGCAGTAAAAGATTGGAAATAAGTGTCTGTTAAACAGGCTAGATAAGTAAATCATGGTACATCCAAGATGTCAATGGATTATTATGTGTTCTTTAAGGGGGCAGGAGTGATATATAGCTACAGTTATTGATACTGACATGGGTCAGTCTCCATGATAAAATGCTAAGTTAAAAATGAAACATGCAGAATAGTTTGTATTATATGCATAAAAGATCGAAAAGATGTAAGACATAGACTGCTCTTGTCTTGGGGAAGAGAGATGTCAAGACAACAGGGTGACTTTTCACTATAAATCTTTCGTGTTGTTTACATTCTGTAATTTACCTTGAAATTTTTTTACTTAAAAAGTAGAAAGCATAAGGCTGAATATGATACAGTCAGGATTTGTACAGATATTTTCTGATTAGGGATGAGAGTTTTTCTGGGTACCAGCCTGCATTTCTTCCAGTTTTTCTGGGTACCAGCCTGCATTTCTTGTGTATCATACCCTTCTTCAGGTATTTGAGTACAGTATCCCAGACAAACAGTATACAGAGTGGAGCCGGACCATCCAGAAGCAGGGGTTTCATTACCTTTGGCTCCAGAGGGATACTCCCATCACACACATCAGTTTTCATCCCAAGAGACCAATGCACATCCTTCTTCATGATGCCTACATGTTCTGCATCATTGACAAGTCATTGGTAAGTTCCTCACTACTACCACCTGCTCTCACACTGACTTTTCTATACTTAGGAATTTTCAAGTTCTAAATTAAGACGTACAAAGAGTTAAGAGAAAGGAGAATCAGAATAAAACTTCCTGACCAATTATCTGGAGAAGAGGAACTTTTGTTTTGCCAGTTTCCTCATTTTCATTCCCAGGCCCCTGAGGCTCCCAGGGTATGGGCAGACCTTTGTGTCCTGGTTTTTGCTGATTTGATTATTTCTCTGCTTTGGCTGTGAACATATAAACTTGAATAGGAAAGGTAACACTCATGGGAATACTATCGATTTGGCTGAATTATTTTCACCTTTGCTCCTTGGGGTGACTGAATAACACAGGTTTATTAAAGGGGACACAGGCTGAGGTTTTGACCACTTTTGCTCCTCGCCTGAAAATGCTGAAACAGTATCTGTAAGCCTGAAGAGTTGTTCTTAATGGCTTGAAAAAAGTCCAGCCTGGGGTGCCTGGGTGGCTCATTCAGTTAAGTGTCTGCTTTCAGCTCAGCAGGGAGTCTACTTCTGCCTCCCCTCCCACACCCTAACTCCTGCTCTGTTGCTCACTTTCTCTCAAATAAATAAATAAAATCTTAGAAAAAGAAAAGAAAAGGCACCTGGGTGGCTCAGTCGGTTAAGCGTCTGCCTTACGGCTTGGGTCATGATCTTGGGGTCCTGGGATCGAGCCCCGTATTGGGCTCTCCACTTGGGAAGCCTGCTTCTCCCTCTCTCTCTGCCTGCCTCTCTGCCTACTTGTGATCTCTCTCTCTCCCTCTCTTTGTCAAATAAATAAATAAAATCTTTAAAAAACAAGAAAAGAAAAAAGTTCATTCAGCCAGGAAAATTCCATTATTCATGGCTGTGATTTAGGTGGAATGTGAGCATTTTTTTCAGTTCTAGATTCTACCCTCTGCCAGCTGCTGTTTTGATTTACCCCGATTTACATGTCTTCTCTGGGCAGGTACTTCGTTTCTTAGGAGCAGTATTTTCTGTGGCCATGCCTGTAATGTGCTTGGGCTTAGATTGCACCCTACACACAGTGTTTTGGTCTTTCTGTAAAGGTGGGGGTGGAAGGAACCAAGGGGAGAGCAGCAGATGGCTCTCAAGGCGGTGTGCATGATGTATTACTGGAACTCATCTCGCAGGCCCTGTGTCCTCTGGGTGTGGGAATCAGAGCTGGCTGACAAGTGCCTTCTGCAAGATGAGTGAGGCAGGAAGGGCCCCTCCCACTTGCTTGCCTCTTTGTAACTCAGCCCAGGGCTGTCCATATTTTTTTGTTAAGCATTGGCGGTAAGTCCATCACTTCCGCATGCTGGGCAGAGCTATTTCCCAAGGAAGTCAGAGATGAAATATCACTTGCTTGGCCAGAGGCCATCTCTCGAGGTGTCCGTGAGATCAGTGGGGGTGGTTTGTGTTTCGGTTTTTGCCTGGGGAGAACTTTAGTCACTTGGCCTGTCTGTGATCTGGTTGGGGAATAGTCTAGAAAGCAGAGCCTGCATGGGCTAAGCTCCTGCACATGCCAGACAGTATAACTGGAAAAGTGGCCATGGCTCTCTTCCTGAAGTAGGGAGAGTCATGTTTAATATGATGGTTGAAAGGTGGTATTTGCCTGAAAAATCAGTACAGTCCTTTGTTCTGGAGAAGTCCAATAAAAATAACGATTTAAACAGTATGTCTTTGTCTTTTTAGCCTCTTCCAAATGACAAAACCTTACTCTACAATCCACTTCCTCCCACGAACGAATCAGATGTTATCAGGAGGCGTACCGCCCATGCCTTTAAAATTTCTAAGATATATAAGGTAAAACATTTTGTATTATATTCTAGATGGTTCCTTGGGATATTATCAAAATATAGTAAGCTCCACAATAGGCAGAGAAGAGCACCTTCATTTTATATTCAGAGAACCTGGTTTAGGAGACAGGTCCCTTTCTGAGGATGTCTGTTCCTTATGTTTGCATTTCATTATTCTTGCCTCAGTATATTAGAGGTATGCACATCATACTTACCCAAAATGAAATACACAGGTATTGAGAGATAATGTTGGAGCTCGAGTGGTGTCTTTGTGTTAAAGCTGGCCTTTAAATGTGACTTACAGTTGCAGAATGTTCCACAAGATAAATTTGAAGCAAGTGGAAGTCATTGAATTTGTTGTGACTTCCCTTTCTGGGCTAAGCTTTTCACTGTATATGAAACAAATATTCGTTAAGCTTATGATACTACAGCTCTTTGTGCCAACTTGGAAGTTCCATATTCATGCTTTTTAGATTAGAGTTCCTTGGATGTCCTGAAACATTTTCTCAGGGGTCTGCAAGAATTTTTTTTTTTTTTTTTTTTTTTAAAGAGGGACATCTGTAAATCATTTAAGTATGATCAGTTTCTCAATGCATTTGTAACTTGCTATTTGCCAAGAATTCAGGCTCCAAAGCCATTGGTTAACACTGATTCCTAAGAAATTAGAGAACAAATGTTCTGTATAGAAAACATGAAAAATCTTGTTGAAATCTTTTATTAGTGAACTCAGTTAAAAGTTTCCAACCTTGGGGCACTTGTCTGGCTCAGTCGGAAGAGTATATGGCTCTTGATCTCAAGATCATGAGTTTGAGCCCCACATTGAGTATAGAGATTACTAAAAAAATAAGAAGAAAAAGAAAAGGTAAGTTCCCAACCTTGGGGCACCTGGCTGGCTCAGTCACTGGAGCATATATATGACTCCTGATTTCAAGGTCGTGAGTTTGAGCCCCATATTGGGTGTAGAGTTTTTTTGTTTTGTTTTGTTTTGTTTTTTAAAGTAAGTTCCAGGGCACCTGGGTGGCTCAGTTGTTAACGTGGCTGCTTTCGTTCAGCTCAGGTCATGATCCCAGGGTCCTGGGATTGAGCGCCACATCGGGCTGCCTGCTCAGTGGTGAGCCTGCTTCTCAAACCTCGACCACTTTCCCTGCTTGTGTTCCCTCTCTCACTATGTCTCTGTTAAATAAATAAATAAAGTAAGCTCCACACCCAGCATGGAGCCTGAATTTACCATCCTGAGATAGAGTCAGATACTCAACTGACTCCGCCACTCAGGCACCCCAAGATTACTTTAGATAGACAGATACATAGATAGATACAATAAATTAAAAAAAAAAACCACCTCCCAATTTGACCAACCATTTTGAGTCCTAGGGAAGGAAGGATTGTCAGAGATTTCAACCCTTCAGCCTTGAACTGAGCTGGCCATTTAGTTCTAGTCATTCTGTTCAGGACTGGCTCTGGAGCCTAACTCCTGGTAGAGTCATTATCATTTCTCTACAGCCTCTGCTTTTCATGGATCTTTTGGATGAAAGAACACTGGTGGCAGTAGAACGGCCCCTGGATGACATCATCGCTCAGCTTCCACCACCCATCAAAAAGAAGAAATTTGGGACTTAAAATAGGGCACTGTCTGTGTCCTTCCTTGAACTGTCTGCCCTGTTTGTTTTCACAAATCATGATAATAAAACAAAGTTATTCTTTAGGACTAGTCATTATGAATGATATCTTCCAAAATAATGGACAATAATTTCACTTCATTGACTGCAGTGAATAGAAACTCCAAGGTATTTGTAGTTGGGATAATGTTCTAAGCAGCTACAAATTCATACAGCTTTTTCAGGGCCCTGTTGTTCAGACCACAATCTCAGGGGGGGAAAAAAGGTGGTACTTATCTTCTCTTCCCCTAACACATGCCTGAGGCTTCAGAGGGCTGATGACCTTCACTGTCTGCCGGCCTCCTGCCTGGAGCCAGTGCGGAGGCTTGGGGACCCTCCCACCATTGCCCTTGAGGGCAGGGGAACTCCGCTTGTTTCCTCAAGATAGCCTCACTACCAGTAGTGATCGTCAGCCTTGTTTCAAGGAAGAATTTTAACTGCCATGCTTCATCTCAAAAATTGATGCTTTTGGCCTCTGGCAGTCAGCTATTTATTTTATTTAAAGGGAAAAAATCTGGTTTTGGGTTATCTATCTCATTAACCATCTTTCACCTGATAAATATATATAGTAATATATATATATATAATATATCTTATATGTATTAACATTTTATAGTTATATGCTAATATAAAAATTATATATACATATGCATATGCCAGTTTCAAAGAGTAAAGAAACACTGGGCAGGGATTTTGTAAACAGTAGGTGTGGAGGACAGAACCAAAAAGCTTGCCATGTATTTTACCTTTTCTGTCTTCTGCTTGGTTTGTGTTATTCCCATGGGTTTTATCAACTGACTAGTTTTAATGTAATCTTTTAAATTAGAAGGTGAAGAACTCTAGTTAGCCTGAACTGAGCAGATCTGTTTCCTTCCCATCTCAATGAAGGTATTGTGTTGCATGCCTGTGGAAACCCAGTATGTGTGGCTTTGTTTGTTTTGGAGATGGAGGGCCACGGTATAGGCAGAGAAGGATATGGGTTCTGATGACATCATGAGTAAAATGCTGGCAAAAAACATTTTTTGCTGAGATGAACCCTATCCTTCAGTCTGGGAAGGGCAAATAATAAGTGACGATTTAAGGTAGATATGTGGGAAGAGAATTAACAGAGAGGTAATAAGAGAGAAACAAAGCCCAGTACTTTTTAACATATAGGACAGCCTGTTTCAGGTTAGCTGAGAGGTAACAGATAAAACAGGGTTTATAATGGATGCCACTTCTCTGTTTTGCCTGTTTAGTTTCCTTACGGTAATGGGAGTTATTTCTTTTTAACAAGAGAAAAACACATTTAATAGCATATATATAGGGAATCCACATAGACGGACATTCCCATAATGGGAGTACTTTAAACAAATAACTGCAGCTTCTTGGGCCCTCCATGTAAAATAATTTACTTTTCTTCTTACTTGAATAAATTTTCTTAGGCATATTTTCCCAATCTGCATTAGTGTGGATTATTACCTTACAGTAGACTCTAAGATTCTGCCCTTCCTAAGAAATGTTTTCGGTCTTTGGCGTGGTTAAAAACAAAGTTCAAGTCACTGATCTTCATTGCGTCTGAGCAGAGGGAGGCTGGGGTGTCTTAAATATTAACTTACTTGCTTTTCGCTGTCTGTAAAGCTGTAAATTCAGAGAGTCTTTATTAACGGGAGTCTAGTTTAAGACTTGATTTACTGAAACATATTCTTGTGGATTATGGAAGGTGTAATTCTGCCAGAAAAGGCTTGCAGATCATGAGTGAAGAAGTAAAAGTTTTGAAAGTAGAAAGCATTCCTTTGCAGAATTTCCAGCCAGTGATTTGGATTTCCATAAATGGTATGGGGAGTAAGATCTTTGGGCCTTGAAATTCTTCCTTAGTAGAGGAACTTTGAATACAAATGAAGCAGAAACTGATTGGGGCAAGTTAGAGAAATTGGGGGAAGGGAAGACAAAGCAGTATTAAATGAAAGGAACAGTTCAGAGGATGTGTTCCGGGGTGCTTTTACTTTTAGGGATCTGTGTAACCTATAAGCTGCATGTTTCTGGTCCGGGCATTTTGCAGACTATGGCTCCTACCTGGAGTCTACAGAAAAATTTTGATCTGAGATTACCTAGGAAAGGTCCTTTTTTGCTAACCTGACTCTAATGCTTTAAAAATTCACTTTATCATATAGTAGTTGGTAATCTGATCTCTGAATGGATAATATACCCTCTACCCCGGAGATGATAGCAAATTAGAAACTGAAATCTTGGAATATTGGGAACAAGAGACCTAGCTTGGTGGCTTTTTAAGCATCAAAACTTTCTTCAAATGGAACATTATTCTGAACCGTAATACATGATACAGTTAAAAGTGGATCTGTTCCAACTGTTGTTGGGGTTGGAGGTGGAGGAAACAGATTTGTGAAAGGAACCATTTGCCTCTGGCCTCATTTTTATACTCATGGAATTAGAGACCAGGAGGGGATGTTGTTATTCCCATGGTCACACAACAGTTCATGAGAGGCCAAGGTGGCATTCTTAAAGTTGTTTCCCCTGCTATCTCTTGGTTGTAGGGACCCAGTTGTAAGTATAATGAGCAGGCATGAGACACCAAAGATTTTTCCACCTCACAGGCTGCAGTGAAGGTGTTTAAGCATTTCTCAGTCTGGATGAGCACTTGATTTAGCTATAATACTACATTCTGTGGGCAGTCGTGTGTAAATCATAAAGCGTTGTAATGAACAGCCTCGTACATCACAGGGTAGTACTCTCATGGGGGTGTTTCCTCTGGGGAGTAGAATTGCTAGTTCATATAGTGTCTGTTTTCTTTCACTTTTTATCCCTTTGGATTGGCTCTGTTTCTATCCGCAGTGTTTGAAAGTACTCATTTCCTTAATACTCTGCCAGTGTAGAGATAGACATTAGTTGTAGCCCATCTAATGGGTGAAAAATAGTATCTCATTTTGTCTGTTCAGTAAAGATATTGCTCACTTTTTTTATGTGTTTGGCTCTTGAGCTAACTGTAAATTGCATATTCATAACCTCTTTTCCTTTTTTTCTTAATGTCTTAATGTGTTGGCTTTTTTTTTCCATAGTCCAAGGTATTTTCAGATACAGGTCGGCACTGTCCAATAAACTGCCGGCGGTGGTGGGGATGTTCTGTGTCTGTGCTGTACAGTAAGATAGTCACTAGCAACATGTGACTGTAGAGAACTTGAAATGCAGCTAGTGCAACAAACGAAACAGAACTTTAAATTTTATTTGATTTTAATTTAAATAGCCGCATGTGGCTAGTGACTTTCATATATGGACAGCAAAGATGTAGATATTAAAGCTTAGCTTTGTGTCAGCCCTTTGTCCTTAGGAAGTTATAGGACTTAATACTCAACAGACATTTATTGAGGGCCTGCTGTCTGCCGTGCACCAACAACAAGTGAAAGATGATTTCAGCAGGACTTCACAGCCTAGTTGGGGAAAGAAGCAGTATATCGGGAAGGCACCATTAGAGGTGAGTACAGGCAAGGGACACCTCACCGGCAGTTAGCAGTTGGAATTGCGTGGTAACGATCAAGGGGAAAAGGGGAAGAAAAGAGGCATTCCTTAGTATAAAAGTGGAAGCAAGAGAGAGAGCCTGTCCCAGGGACCACCAATAGTTCCACAACCCTGTCTTCAAATGCACTCTGAGGTACTGTGGGTTAGACTTCAACCTATACATTTTTGAGGGGACACAATTCAGCCCATTAAAGAGTCCATGGAAGGGCTTTGTGAGCCCCCAACCTTGATTACTCTACTTTGCATAAGTGAGCATTTATCTGAGACGTGCCCACAGCATGCAGCAGATCCTTCCAATGGCCTGTTCCATTAACCGGCTGAGGAGGGAGTTGAAGCTATGGGACTAAGGCCTAAAAGCACCATGTGCATCGATAAACATGATTTGGGGTTTAATGGCCCGTGAAAGAAGAGAGGTGAAGCTAACTGCAAGACTCCAGGTCTTATGGTGAGGCACTAAAAATTCTGTTGGAACTGGTAATGAAGGAAAGGGGATTTTTATTTGGGGAACTTATCTGAATTTCATGGCAAAGTGTGTGATTTCCATGACAATATAAAAAAACACTGGTGATTTTCCATAACTAAGTGGATTCAATGAAACTAACTTTCTGTTACTATGTCCTTACTAATATTTTCCTAAAAAGAAAGTCACAGAGCTACAAAACCGTCACACAGCTGCTTTTCATTAGGAATGTGGTTAGCAGATGTGGCTTTTCGTAGTCCTAATGCATGAAATAGTTAATCCATTTTTGTAGGTTTCAGATAAATAGTGATTTATCTTGGCGGGATGAATTTTCAAATGTGCTTGCATCAGCTAAAGGATATATTTACCTTTCCCTCTTTCACTTCATGTTTGTGCTGGAAAGAAAGATACATTTTAAGGTCTTTCTCCTGGAAGGCAAAGGAATACTGCCCTTTGAAAGGGACAATTGATCTCACTGTCTTCTAACTGGGAAAGAGTCATGCATGGATAAATTTTCAAAGTTGGATGTTGGATTGGTTATTTTACACGCTTGGTTCTTCCTTTGGTCTCTTCTTTAGTAGTAATTGAGCAGCTCTTGTTTTTGTTCCTCTGGCATTAGGCCGCCTTTGTGGTGGTGACCTTCAGGCTTGCTAAGGGCTGCAATTTTGCCGGGGGCCCTCCTTCCTTATGAAATTACACAACACTCAAACCTTGGAACAAACCCCAGATCCACTAATTCTTTCCTTTGACGGACTCTTGGCAATGCGTACTCCCTTTCAGCCGAAATGTAGCTTTATACGAGACCTGTTTGTCACTGAAATTAATTTGGCCATTTGCCTTTTTAAGCCTGGAATCAAAAGCTAATTATGGCAGACTCATTTCTAGATAAAGCATAGACTCTACACTTGAGACTCCTACCAGAGGTTTCAGTGTTGCTGCTGCTGCTGCTGCACCTCAATAAGTAATAATAGCAGCAGGTACGTTTTATGCAAGTCTTTCAGGGTGGCAGGTACGATGCTGCTGTTTTAAACACTTCACATGCGACCTCCTGGTCAACCCTCACAACCATCCTTAGAGTAGAAGATATCTGAATTTTTCCGAATAAGAAACTGAGGCTCGGGGCTCCTGGGTGGCTTAGTGGGTTAAAGCCTCTGCCTTCAGCTCGGGTCATGATCCCAGGGTCCTGGGATTGAGCCCCGCATCTGGCTCTCTGATCAGCGAGGAGCCTGCTTCCTACCACCCCCCACCCACGTCTGCCTCCCTCTCTGCCTGCTTGTGATCTGTCTGTAAAGTAAATAAAATCTTTAAATAAACTGAGGCTCATGACCTCAGCCCCTTGCGGGTTGCCATATAGTACAGTCAGTAGCCAGACTCTTAATTATCGTGTGATATATACCGCTACTATGAGGGAGAAAGGGGAGAAGAAGACCGTTGGGTTTTGAGAGAGCATAGAATCAGAGCCTAAGTGATAGAATTGTAGGAAATTACAGAACTGAAAGAGCTAATCCACTCCCCTCATTTTAAAGGAGTAATGAAAAAGAGGGGCACCTGGATGGCTCAGTCATTTGGGCGTCCGACTCTTCATTTCAACTCAGATCAGGATCTCAGGGTGGTGAGATAGAGCCCTGCATTGTGCTCGGATCTTGGAGGGGAGTCTGCTGAAGATTCTCTCCTCCCTGCCCCCCGCCTGTCCCAATTCCATGTGCGTGTGCTCTCTCAAATGAATAAATCTTTTAAAAAAAGAAAAGAATAATAAAAAATAAAGTAGCAATGATCCCTGCATTGTTCTGAGAAACAGTAAGAGAATAGCTTGAGCAGAGAATACATACTGATCAGTGAGAGGAATGAAAGGTTGTTAGGAATTATTTCAGCCATTGCCTTTTTTATAGGTAGATAAAATAACAGGCCTGTTCAGAGAATTATCTGAGCTTGTTTCTCTGTCCCTAAGAAACTGTGGAAACAGATGTGTACTCTTTTTATTTCAGATTTCATTATCTATAGTAAGTAGATTTCCACTGACACTGACTTGAGATTTCCTAGATGGTAATTTTCACTCTGCAAGGAACCATAACTTTCAGAGGGATTATTTGAAAGGACTACAGCACAGGAGGCACTGAATTTCAATCACATATTTAATGAGTTCCTTCTCAGCAAGGCAATATTTCTGGAATAGTGGGGGATGAAAAGAAGCCAATGGGTGGTCCCTGCCCACCTGTATTTTATAACTTGGGCAAAACAGGCAGGCATAGAGTAAAATCGTTCAAAAGAAAAATCCCAGCAAATTGGGTAGAGAGGGAAATCTGGGATGAGGTCTTGCTATGTGAGAAAGTGGTTGAGAGGGGCAGGAGGTGTTTGGAAGGATGGCCTCAGTAGGGAACGTTGCAAGGCATCAGGGAGACACTGACCAGATGAGTGTGACTGATCAGAACATAGTAATGAGAGAGAACACTGAAAATTAGATTCTGATGGAGGATCTCATAAAAACAGCTCAATAAATTGGGAATTTTTCACGGATATATTGAAAAATAATCTTTTAAGTAAAAACCCCCAAGTAACCCAAATAGCAATCTCCATTACCTTCTCTCCTCCTAAATATTTTGTCACATAACTTGTAACCTTACCTAAGTGTCCTTGCTATTTAGTTGGAAGATCTATGACTTCCTCCAACTCTCTTGATCAAAAACGTCTTGATACTTCTGGAAAGAATTTCCAGCACTTCCCTTTTGCTAATAAAGGTGTTGTCAGGTGCCCAACCTCGATGATTATGGACCTAAAACTTTTCAAAATAGTGCTTCTACTCTAAGGAATTGGCTGCCAAGTGCTCTCTAATAAGCAGAAATTTCACACAGCTCAGGCCTCTGGGGGCTCACGCCTAAGCTGGAGCAAAGCCAGAAACGTCTGTGACTGTAGAAGCACTTGGGCACATTGGGACCTGCTGGAGCAGGGAGCTGGCCTCATTGCAATTGATTTAGGAGAGGATTGGAGGGTTGAACTTCTGCTGACATTTGTAGCTTGGAAAATCCTGCTCCCCTAATTGCAAAGAGGATTCTGCTGTAATGATTTTTTTGGTAAGAATTTTTCTCATTTTGAATTCTTTCTTCATTTGAGCTCTGGATACTTTCCAGTCTCCATTTTTATTGTTTCAACTCCTAATATAGGAGGCTCTTTGAGTGTTCCTGCCCACACATGAATGTGCATTCAGAGAGAAGTGCATGGCCATAGCTCGCGAGCTTCGACATGTACTTCATGAGCAAGCAGGTATACAGACCCTTTTACGGGAATTGGTGCACATTCATTCCCTCTGCTTGCAGCCCCACTGGCACAAGTGAAAACATGGGAATTTCACTTTTACTGCTGAAGGAAAGTTAGAGGGCACCTTGATCTCATGTTTTTGCTGAGATCTCTGTCAGCAGTGTGATTTGGACCCTCAATTTTGAGGTGTGAGGTATGTAGTAAAGCCCTGGACCAGGAGGCTGGGAGACCTGTTTTTTTTTCTCCTCACAATGAACTTTGGGCCGGAGTCGTTGGCACTCCGGGCCTCAGTTTCCTTAGCTCTCCCAGCCCATGAACCTGGAAGTGGGTGGATTGCAACACTCATGTCTTTGGATAAAAGCCATTGCAGGTTCTGCTGTGTGCATACAGTTCTGGGGATACCCATCAATACTTGCCCCAACAACCGGCCATGACCTCTAACATAAGACAGATCTACAAATCCAACTCCAAACTCTCCCATATTTGATGATATGAGACTTTACACACTCCTTTCGTGCCACCTCCACTGCCCTTATGCTCTGTTCACACTGGAATTCTGACATCTGCCTAAGTAACGGTCATTCTGTAAATGTCTTTGAGGCCTACCTATTGTGGCTGCCGGGCTGAAGAAGCAATGGTCCTCTCCAGGCAACTAAGCAGGTGATTTACAAATGCCTGCATTCATGTCTCTGGACCTCTGCTTCTGCAATTCTCTCTGCTCCACCTACTCACCTTCCACTGTCACCTCTGCGAAGCTGACCCCAGGCCCAACCAAAGGTTTCATTTATTCTGCTCTGAGGACGTTTTCTACATGTCACTTAACCGCATAGTATCACCTCAGGTTGGTTGGTTCTCCGTCCTCCTCCCCCACTAGACCGCCAGCTCTTAACTGTGGTGCGGTTTGTTCAGCTCATCTCCAGGCATCAAAAGGAGCTCAGGCTTGAGCACTCAGTAAATACATAATGAACCAATCAATGCAAGAGTGAACGTGCAACCAAGTCTTGCAGGCTTGCAAAGTGCTTCTTGAGGCTGATTTTGCTCGAACTGCGTGACAAGGGTCAGAACTCTTCGGAGGTGGCCATCGGAGACCAACGGAAGGAGAACATGAGAAGGAGCCTCTTCTCACCAGGGATGCCCACGTCCAGCGTGCATTGAGACACTGACCTAACTAAGCGCAACAACTTAACCTCCCGGAAGCCGCTCCTCCGGCCCCTCCCCGCCCCTCCGGGCGATGGGCGTGGCCTCATGAATAATGAAAGACCGCGGAGGGGGAGGGGCCGGACCCGCCCCCTCGGGCGGGAAGGGGGAAGCGCCGAGGCTGCCTGACTGGAATGAGGGTAGCTGCGGCGACTGCGGCGGCGGGAGTGGGGCCGGCCATGGCGGTGTGGACGCGGGCCACCAAAGCAGGGCTGGTGGAGCTGCTCCTGAGGGAGCGCTGGGTCCGGGTGGTGGCCGAGCTCAGCGGGGAGAGCCTAAGCCTCACCGGCGACGCTGCGGCGGCTGAGTCCGAGCAGGCTCTGGGGTCGACGGCGGCTGCCTTCAACGGCCTCCCGAACGGCGGCGGCGCCGGCGACTCGCTACCGGGGAGCCCCAGCCGCGGCCTGGGTCCCCCGAGCCCTCCCGCGCCGCCGCGGGGCCCGGCGGGCGAGGCGGGCGCGTCGCCGCCGGTGCGCCGGGTGCGCGTAGTGAAGCAAGAGGCGGGCGGCCTGGGCATCAGCATCAAGGGCGGCCGCGAGAACCGGATGCCGATCCTCATCTCCAAGATCTTCCCGGGGCTGGCGGCCGACCAGAGCCGGGCGTTGCGGCTGGGCGACGCCATCCTGTCGGTGAACGGCACCGACCTGCGCCAGGCCACCCACGACCAGGCCGTGCAGGCGCTGAAGCGCGCGGGCAAGGAGGTGCTGCTGGAGGGTGAGCCGGGCCGGAGGGTGGCGGGCGGCGCTGGGCTGGCGGGCGCTCACTTTGTTTCTGCCATCCTGCCCTCTTTGCGGAGAGAGTCCGTGTCCCCCCAATACCTCCCCGCCCCGCGTCCTCAGCTTCCCCGCGCGGGTGGCCCGGCTCTTCCTTGGACCCTGCCTACTGGGGCTTTGAGTATGGAAAAAACTGACGCTCCTTGAAGGAAAAGTTGGCTTTCAGTCCCTAAGGAAGACTCTGGTTGAGATTTAGTGAAAAGCAGCAGCGCTTGAAGCCCCGCCTCTGCAAGATAAGCTGACTAGGGGGGGATACTGAAGGGCTCGAATCCTGGAGGTCTCGCTTTGCCTCCTGAGATGTGCCGGGTTGGCGCTTTCTTCACTCAGATCTGACTCCTCGGGGCGAGAGAGGGTCTGTTTGTTTAAAACACACACACACACACACACACACACACATCCCACCCCCACCCCCATGCCAGTGGTATGTTTGGGCAAACCATCAAAACTCTTGGTTAATTTATGGGAATTTAATTCATCGTTGGCTCTCGACAATAACCAAAAGAGATCATAACACTTCTTCGAAGCCAGAAAGCTGAAACAGCAAGTTTGTGTGGCTAATGAGCCTTGTTTAACAGTGGAGGCTCACGTGTTTGAACATTTACTGCCAACTTGCCAACTAGAGTTTTGCCCCTTTTGCAACAGACTGGTGCCAGCTTCCTATCATTCACAGACGTGCTGCTTCAAGGCTTTAAATGAAGCCTGAAATCTTAAATCTCAAGATACGTTTGAATAGCCGCTATAATTATTTGCTTTAAGTATGTACGTGATCTGTAACCTGGATCTTTTTTGTTGAATTAATGGACGGCAAAAGTAAATCTCATTTCTGTGAAGTGTTCATGTGTGTTGGAGGTGGTAGAGTATTGTCAAGGTGATCTGAAAAGCCACTTGCTTACTTCAGAAATTTGTGAGCCTTTGCCTTTCTCTCAGTGGTGATTCAGTCATTCAAGAAGGAAGCATTTATTACAGGCTCTGTAGTAGAGGATATAAGAGATAATGTTCCTCTATTTGGTCTCTAGCTGGGGACATGATGGAAAAATGCAAAACATCTTTAAGTTACAGATTATGTAATGCAAACTATATATAAATGTCAAGGGAATGCAAAGTTAGGAAGTGGTGGAAATCAGGATTCGTCAGGGAGGCCTTTTTCAAGGAGATGAATCTTGAGCCAGGTTTCTAAGGAAGTAATGGACATAGACAGGCAGAGATGAGTCAAGAGGGTATTCCTGGCAGAGGAAGCACAGAAGGGAATGAAAGGGTGGGGAATAAGGGTAGGCAGAGACTAGTCATGGAACTGAGGTCAGAAGTCCAGCTTGGTAAAGTGATTTTTCACTTTTTTCCAAATCTGCTTGTAAATATTTGGATAAATGTTACTTTGCATGTGTTCCAAGTATGAAATTCCAGTGTCCCATCTTTATAATATCCTATTTATAAATCTTATTTATATCTCACTTATAGGTGGGGCCAGAAATTAGTGTTAATAAATGGAGTAAAAGTATAGACTGTGGGTGTATAAAAAAAAAAATGTGACCTTGTAACTTAAATGTGCACCTTGAAATTGGTCTAGCTAAGCATTTGGTTATAAATTCTTAGAACCAGAATATTGAAGTAGTTCTATAGTACTATTTATGTAGTACTCACCAGTAATGGGGCAGACATTTCAGCTCTTTACACCATATATTTTTTTAAAAACCCAGTTTTTGTTTAGATATGTTTTGAATCTGGTATTCATACCAATTAAATGAAAATCATCCAGTAAATGTTGCCCAGTATTCATTAGTCCAAAATAGGCCACATGTGCTTTTAGAAGGAGGCTTTACAAACAGCAGCACAACATATTTATTGAGTGCCTTTTTACCTAACACAGAGGTTCTATTTTATTTACCTATTTTGTAAAAGACAAGCAGTTTTTGTCCTTAAATGTGTGGGGAAGTATGAGATTACACTTTTCAAGCTGAAGAGATATAAAAATAAAATGACTTAGAATATACAAAATCACTGAAAACAGTGATTTAATTGAACCAGTCAAACATTATTTAAAATCAAGAGCTGATGTTCCATCCAGGTAGGCCACGTCCAAAAGACAGATCTTATGTTTAGCCCTTAAAGTTTTGGAATCTTATTTTTCTTCTATTAGATGTCTCAAAACTTGAAAATCTGTCTTAAGAAGCACAGTGATGCTCTTGTGATATGGGCAGGGAATTTCAGGCATGCCCTTGCCACCCCCAAGCAAAGGGAAGCGGAGGTCTCTGGTTGCCTGTGGTTAGGGAACTGAGCTAAAGCATTCCTTATTATGTCATGGATTTGTCAGGTTTGTTCATTCATACATCAAACATTTACTCCACTTTACCATATGCCGGAGGCACTTGAAGATACCTTATTTCCTGCCCTCAGGAAGTTTGGAGTTCAGATAAGAGAAAGAGATGAGAAATAACTATAGCAAAGGGCTAAAAGTAATGTTATAATAGAACTCTGGAGAGAATAGAGCACAAAGGAAGGAGGGATCTGTAGAAGACCTCAGTGGGGGTCAGAGGTTGAGGATGCCTGGGAAAAGGTTGATGGAGAAGTTGAAGCTTCCGCTAAGTGAAAGCTGCCACCAGTAAATACACAAAAATGAGAGACAGTAGGAAGTTATTTTGCCTGGTGAGGGTAAGCACAAATGAGGATTTTGTGGTCAGACAGACGTGGGTCTGTTTCTGGCTAGTGGTTTGTAACCCCTGGGCAAGTTACTCAACCTTGCTAAGCCTCAGTTTCCTCATCTGAAAAACCAGGATGATAATAATACCTCCCTCAAAGGGTTGTTCATTTGACCTTTGTGTGCTGGGCACTTTCTTAGGGACTGGGAATACAGCAGTAAACAACAATAACAAAAACCAAAGTCAGAATGAGGAAGGTAGGAGTGGGTCATGAAGGTACGCTATGAGATGACATACTCTCAGAACAGCCAGAATAACAAGTTGTTAAAATCCAAGGTGCTATTTTACTTGAAAAGAAATTCATGATAAGAATTTTAGGTAAATAGGTTAAGAATGAGTTTGCATTTCTTGGTTGCAAATGCCTTTTTCTAATCTTGTTTTCCTGTTATCTCTTGTATAGGCCTACTTTTTTATTTTTAAATTTACATTTAGTTTTCCATCCCTTTGATTTTTCCTCTTTACAGTTACCACTCAGAACCTTACCCTTGATTTTAGCCAAAAGGCTGAGAAGCAATTTTACCACTCAGAACCTAAAAACTTGCTTTACACTGTGTGCTTGTAGTTTCGGCTAGTGACTGTTAACATTGATATTAGGATATGTTATGCAGAGATATTCAGACTGTAAGCTTTATATAAAGGGGTGACTACTCATCTATCAGGTATTGTATGTTCAATTTGTGTATCTGGAGTGCTAAAAATAGGGTCTAACTAGGAAGCTTCTAGAATTTATATTTTTATGGCTGTGAAATGAACTAAATGAACACAAATCATACATCAAAAAATGTTCCAGAAGAGGTGAGGGAAGATAGTATAGACTGTTCCGTTTAAGGTTTGATATTTGAGAAAAGATCTTAATTTTTTTTTTAAGAAGTTCTCTTTGGAATATTGTTGGAAAATCATCTTTTATTGCCTGAATGTAGTTCCAAATGTTTTGTTATCAAATCTACTAAAAAGAAGATGGTTAAGTGTATAGAGGAAGTGAATTGGCATGAAATTTAACTTGAAAATTGAAAATAATTTTTGTATCCAGGATGGCTTGAGAGTTTGAGTGTTATATATAATATAGTTCTTTGTGCCTGTTAGGGGACATGTAACATATTATTGACATTAATAGGCTGCTAAGTTAAACTAGTCTGAACTCCTACACTGCCGCTTTCCTCCTTTGTTGACTGAACAAGTTGAGAGTCTCCTAAGGAAAACATTTTACATTTTCTTTCATACTTTGCATGTATATCCATTAATTGATCTCTTTTTTTATTTTTATTTTTTAAAACTTATTTATTTGTCAGAGAGCGAGGGAGAGAGAGAGATAGAGCACAGGCAGACAGAGTGGCAGGCAGAGGCAGAGGGAGAAGCAGGCTCCCCGCCCAGCAAGGAGCCCGATGCGGGACTTGATCCCAGGACGCTGGGATCATGACCTGAGCCGAAGGCAGCGGCTTAACCAACTGAGCCACCCAGGCGTCCCCATTAATTGATCTCTTGAAGAACATCTGAATTGCCAGGAAGTTTGTGTTTCTCTGTTTGTTTCTTTTTGTTTAACCAGCCTCGTCATGTTTCACTTGAATGATTAGACATGTTTATATGAGAAACTATGTCTTTGTAACTAGATTACTTCTCAGAGAGTCTCCTCATGCTAAAATATGTCCTCCAAATTATTATAAAAATAGGAAAAGTTTATTGATTCTAATATAGAGTGGTTATGAAAATTCTAAGAACATTTTAGAAACCAAAACCAGGCTTTAATTTAGATCTTAACTGGTAACTCAGTAACTTCAGTATGTTACCTGCTGTGTAATTCTTCTGGGATAAAGGTTACTTTACTTGGTGACCAAATGTGTATCTTTTTTACATAGGCATGAGTATAGCCTGTGGCTGTGGAAGTGTTCTGCTATTCTGAGCTGATGGATTATTTGAGGATCCAAGACCTCTCCCTGGCTGGATTTACACACTATCCTAATTGGACAACAAATAATGCCACTTGCTTGCATTTTTCACTAAATAGCATAATAGTATAATAATGCCTTACATTTTTTCTAAGTTTTTTTTTTTTTTTAAAGATTTATTTATTTGACAGACAGAGATCACAAGTAGGCAGAGAGGCAGGCAGAGAGGAAGCAGGCTCCCTGCTGAGCAGAGAGCCTGATGTGGGGCTCAATCCCAGGACCCTGGGATCATGACCTGAGCCGAAGGCAAAGGCTTTAACCCACTGAGCCACCCAGGTGCCCCAATGCCTTACATTTTTATCAGCATTTAAAAATGATCTACGTATTAAAAAAATTTTTTTTTTAATTTTAAATAGGCTTCATGCCCAGTGTGGAGCCCAGTGTGGGGCTTGAACTCAGAACTCTGATATCAAGACCTGAGCTGGGATCAAGAGTCCGACACTTAACTGACTGAGCCACCCAGGCATCCCTGTCTGGGCATTTTTATATGCGTTTTCTCATTTGACCTTTACATGGTCCTTGGAGCTGATGGGCTGTCTGTGTTTGTATATGTGCTGCCGAAGCGAGCACTGGGCTGTGTTTTGCAAATGATTATACTATAGTTCATTAAAGTTAAGTGTGTTACTAAAGGTCTCAGAATTTCTTTTGATATTTTAGAGGAAAAATTTTAATGTTCTTTGGGCAAAAGGAAAGAGCCTTACCTGGAATTTTAAAGGTTGTAAAGTCTTACCTTCCAGATGAGGAATTAATGACCAGAGAGGTTGAGGTGTTTGAGGTCAACTAGCTGATTGTGGTGGAACTTGGACTACAACCCAGGTCATGCTTTCTCCCTTGTACTATGTTACCTATAACCAGTCATTTGGGTCACTCAGCCTCTCCTGTGCATCACCATGTTGCAATGCATTGTGAGAGATCAGCATGCAAAGTAAGTTGAAGGTGGTCCCTGGTGTCAAAGAACTTAGACTGAAATTGGGGAGAGAAAACTGCCACATAGAGAGTAAATGATCACATGTGTAGTACTCCCTCTTTCAGAGTTCTCTGAAGGGAATGATCAGTTGTGGGGTGGAATAGTAGAGTGTGACATCAGGGGAAAAGGATAATTAGATCTGAGTCTTGAAGGACAGGTTGCTACTCTAGATGGAGGGTCTTCCAAGTTGAGGGGGTAACCTGAACAAAAGCCAAAATGAGCATGACATATGATAGGAAGTGAGGAGAATAGGAATGGACTTGGAATAAAATAAGGCTGGGTAGATAAATTGGAGCCAGATTATGCAAGGCCTTGAAAGTCAGCCAGAGGAATTTGGACCTTTTTCATTCTGTCAGTCAACATTTATTAAGTACCTACTGCAAACAAGGTGTTGTGGTAGATGGCAGGAATTAAAAACTGGGAGTAATCCTTGCCCTTTAGGCTAGTAAGGAAACAGTTATAATGGGTTATGATAAGTGCTTTAAAAGAGGTGAGAACATGGTGCCTCAAAGCAGAGAAAGAAGTGCTAAGGAGACAGAGCATCCAAGGTAAGAAAGTGACAGGTAGCTGGTGTGTTGAGAGAAGTAAAGCATGGTAAGGTACTGGAAATGTGTGCCTGAAAGTATGCTGGAAAGGTGGGCAGAGGCCAGAGATCATCAAGGGCCTTGTATGCAACACAAGCAGTCATCTCTAAATGGGGTTTATATTTACTTTTCAACCTGAAAAAAGAACTTGAGCTATATTAATATTTAATTTATGGTGATACTGATTCTCTCAGTGTGTTACAAGACAGGGCCATTACACATTTGATATACCAGGTGATGTCTTGAGGAAAGAGTCAAAGCTTCACAAAGCAAAGGGATTGAGAGTGGTGACCTTACTAATTTGCTATTATCATATTGTGGTTTATTGTAGTTTACTTGAGCCTAACTGAGTGGATATACATTGTATCATGTACTTTTAACTTAATTTAGTCTTCTCGAAGTGAACAGGTGGCTTAAATATTTGCACAAAGAAACCATGGATTAAAGGTAATTATAATACCACAAACAATAGCAAAAATGTAAAGCTGACAATTCTTCCAGTAGGAGCTCTTTGTCACATTTCAAGGTAATCATATGTGTCAAGAAGTCAGCCTAAAAAATGAATTTGCCAGGAAGACTATTTGAAATGTGGATTACCACATTATAATTATTAACGAACTTGGCCCTGAGAGTATCTTGTAGTTTGAGTCATAGAGTAGCTAATGATAGTATGACTTCATCAGGAATATGTTACTGTCTTAATTTAATCTTTATGCCATTCTCTCTTGATTTCTCTATTTTATGGATGTTTAATAATATATATGCATTAATGAATATTCACACATTGAGAATGTAGACTCACATTTTACCTGATGGGTGTGTGCTTTCAAAAGTTTTAGGCCTGGAGAGCCACCCAAGCTAATGTAAAGTGTTTTAAATGAGGGAGTGTTTTAAATGAGGGAGTGTTTTAAATGAGGGAGTGATGTCTTAGGAAGTTCAGAAGGGCAGATGGAGTATGGGAGCTCAAGACATGAGATAAGGGGAAGCAATTAGGCTGTTGCAATACTATAATGATTATGAGACTCGATGGGACAGTATGAAGCTGAAATATAATAGGGAGATAGAAACAGCAGGTCTGGAGCTCCTGGATGGCTCTGTCGGTTGAGCATCTTCCTTCAGTTCAGATCATGATCCCAGCGCTCAGGAGAGGGTCTGCTTCTCCCTCTGCCTGCCGCTCCCCGTGCTTCTACTTGGTCTCTCTCTCTGACAAGTAAATAAATAAAATTAAATTAAAAAAAAAAGAAAAGAAAAAAAGAAACAGCTGTTCTAAATGATCAGCTTGGGGGCTGAGGGAAAGAGAAAAGTGGAGGATAACTCCTAGACTTCTGGCCTGGGAAACCAGATAACTATAAGTAACAAAAGCAACAGGGGAGGAGCTGTGTTTTGAATGAAGATAAGAAGTTTGGTTTGGGGCATGTTGGAGTTACTTGTGTAACATCCTGGTGCAAAAGTCCAGTAGCTGGTCTGGAGTATGGTCTACAGTCAAGAGAAATGTAAGAAGATTTATGAGATGTCAGGATAGAGGTGGTATTTGATGCTATGAATGTTGATATAATCATCAAGAGAGAGGGCAAATTGGGGCACCTGGGTGACTCAGTCAGTTAAGCGGCTGACTTTGGCTCAGGTCATGATCCCGGCCAGGGTCCTGGGATCCAGCCCCGCATTGGGCTTCCTGCTCAGCGGAGAGCCTGCTTCTCCCTCTCCCTCTGCCTGCTCCTCTGCCTGCTTGTGCTCTCTCTGTCTCTCTGTCAAACTAATTAATTAATTAATTAATTAATTAAATCTAAAAAAAAAAAAAAAAAGGAAAGAGATTGCAAATTAAAAAGAGAAGTGGAACCAGGATGGGACCCTGCAGAACGACATTTGAAACAAGGAGTGCAGGAAGAAGAGTCTAGAAAGAAATGGTCTGAGAGGTAGAGAGGGAGCCTGGAGAAAATGGTGCAGTACAAGTCAGTGAGGCAAGAATTCCAAAAAGGAGGATGTGATCAGCATCTTCAGTTGCTACAGAAGCCAGGAAAGTCATGAACTAAAAAGTCCATTGGATTTGGTAATTAGAGAACCAGATCATTAGAGTTCTTGTAAGGGCAATTTTAGCAGAGTGACAGGATCGAGAGGCAGTGAGTAGACCAAGTTTCTCAGGAAAAAAAAGAGGCAACGATGGCACCTAGAGTTAAATGAAGTGTCCAAGGAAGGTTTTACTTTTGTAGTTGGCTGCTTTTTATTTTGTTTTACATGGAGAAGAATTGGGACATATTTATAAGGCAAGGAGAAAAGGCCAACAGACAAGGGAAGAGGTTAAAGAGATGGAAGGGTGGGGAACTGATGCAATCTGTTTTTGAGCCAGGAAGTGACATGATGGGAACAGAATTTTGGGTTGGCAGGAGTGGATGCACTGGATACAATGCAGAGAGGAAAGACGAAAGGTAGGAAAAACTACAGCTGTCTAATGAAAGCAGCCCAAAGCAGAGGTGGTGACCACTGAGAGGGGTGGTTGTGGTAGCAGTGAGAATAGAAGGGAAGATGCAGTTCAAAGAACAGTTAAAGCAGGTGATTTTTGCCTGGGGTCAGCAGAATCCACTGGGGACCTTTTCCTGCCTAGAGACCCTCCTTCTGATTGCCTGTGCACCCAAAGATTTGACACCTGTAGAAAATTTCTGGCAGTGAGCCTCTTTTTTGAGCACAGGCATTTGATCCCTCAGAGACATTGGTGAAAAATTGAGAGCCGGTTTTTTTAAAGGAAGAAATGATGGACTGTGGGGTCAGATTGGATGTAATCAATTAGCCCTGAGGTTTCCTTTCTTTCTTTTTTTAAAGATTTTGTTTAGAAACAGAAAGAGAGAGCATAAGCAGGGGGAGCAGCAAGCAGAAGGAGCAGGAGATGCAGGCTCCCTACTATGCAGGGAGCCCAGTGAGGGATTCAGTTTCAGGACCCTGGGATCATGGGTCCAAAGGCAGCTGCTTGTTTGACTGAACCACCCAGGCACCCTGGCCCTGAGGTTTCTATTCAGCGATAATAGGAGAATGGTTCTTAAAAACCAGTTGGAAAAAATGGAATACTTGGGAGGATATTAAGCTTATACCATTCAGCTTTGTTACAAAGCCCTTGGGCGATACAACTCTACTGGCTCTGGGGACGGAGAAGAAAAATTTTAGTTTATAAACATTACATCTAGTCACACAGCATAAGAATATATTCTTCCTTTAAAGGGGCTTTTCCCTAGATTACAGAAAGGAGCTTTTGGCTTTGGAGAAACGACTATATGTTCTGGTGTGTTTAATATTTTGTGTCTGGAGAAATATAGTTGATTTAGTTATTTTTATTTTTTTTATTACTTTATGTGAGTGCCAATGTAAGGAAAATATGCTGATTTCCTTCATACAATTTGTGTTTGATTTCAGTTTAAAAAACACAACTCATGAAATAATTTTGTATACGAATAAAGTACCAGTGATTATGGTGTCTGTAGATTTGCCTTTTGGAAAGAATAAAAGAGTTACAGAACTCAAACTTGGTTTGTTTCTGTGACTTGGCTCCCAAGACATTACTATAATTCTTTGACATATAACCAGTTAAGAATAATCTGTCATGTGTATAAAATGTTGTATTTCACACTTGGAAAATGGGAAGCTTTGATTTTTGAAGGAGACTCAGAAAAATCATAGACTTATTAGTAAAAAATCAACTTATTAGTTGATCAGTAAAACTATTTTTTATAAGGATGTTATTTTTTTATTTGAGAGAGATAGTGAGAGAGAGAGCATGAGTGGCGGGGAGGGGCAGAGGGAGAGGGAGAAGCAGACTCCGAAGAGAGCAGGGAGTACAGGGAGTACAACACAAGGCTTGATCCCAGGACCCTGGGATCATGACCTGAGCCAAAGTCAGATGCTTAACCAACTGAGCCACCCAGGCACCCCTGTGCAATTTTTTTTAGTAAGAATTATTTTGGTACCAGAAACCCAAACCAAACTAAGCAGAAGTGGAATGTATTGCCTCATATAGTTCCTCAGACTGGGTGGGGGTGGATCTAGGTTTAGGTCCAGAGAGATCCAAAGGCTCAAATTATCTTGGCTGCAACATCTCCTGCTGTGGTAAGTCTAATTCTGTATAGTCAGCTAAAATGCCATTGGCAGTTCTAGGAATATATTGCTGTAATTTAATAACCCCTGTTCAAAAAGAAACATTTTTCTTTTTTTTTTTTTTTTTTAAAGATTTTATTTATTTATTTGAGAGAGGCAGTGAGAGAGCACGAGCAAGGAGAAGGTCAGAGGGAGAAGCAGACTCCCCGTGGAGCCGGGAGCCCGATGCGGGACTCGATCCCGGGTCTCCGGGATCATGACCTGAGCCGAAGGCAGTCGTCCAACCAACTGAGCCACCCAGGCGTCCCAGAAACATTTTTCTTCTAGCACCCACATACCAGTTTCTTGGAAGGACTCTGATTAGCTCTGCTTTGTCTACCTCTTCAAACTATCACTATTTCTAAAATGATGGAGGCTGTGATCTAGGCCTGGGTCATGTGCCCATCCCTGGTATATCAAGATTGGCGGCTTCGGGGTGCCTGGGTAGCTCAGTGGGTTAAAGCCTCTGCCATCGGCTCAGGTCATGATCCCAGGGTCCTGGGATTGAGCCCCACATCGGGCTCTCTGCTCAGCAGGGAGCCTGCCTTTGCGCCTCCCCCACCCCACCCGCCTACTTGTGATCTCTGTCAAATAGATAAAATCTTTAAAAAAAAAAAAAAAAAAAGATTGGCAGCTTCACCAAACTGTGAAGTATGGAATGGGGTGGTTGCTATGCAGAATTGCCTCCACTATTACAACACAGACATTGAAGCTATTGATTTATTTATTATTATTATTGATTATTGATTTATTATTGATTTTAAAAATAAAAATTAATTTAAAAATTTAAAAAGAAAAATTTGTAATATGTATGCCTAATGTGGGTCTCAAACTCATAACCTCTGAGATCAAGAGTTGCGTGCTCTACTGACTGAGCCAGCCAGGTGCCCCAAGATATTTTATAGCTAAATTGTAAATTTAAAAACAAATTTTTTTTAATTGTAAATTTTTTTAAATTTGCAATTTAAATAATGATGATGATGATGATGATGTTATTGAGAGCTTATGCTGCTAAGCTGTATTTGTGCATTATCACAATTTATTCTTTTAACCACACCATGAGGCAGGCATAATCAATGTGAAGAAATTGAGTCCTAGAGAGATTAAATAATTTGTCGATGGTCACAGCCCTGGTCACAGCACTTGGGCAGTAGCGGCAGGGTAGTTGTTGAGATTTATCTGACTTCACACCTCTTGGTATTTATCATTATAATAGACTGCTTCTCTGATGAATCTGTTTAAGTTAAGATGCTAGCAAGTCTAAAGACCAACAGGATTTATTGTTATGATTGGCTTAATGTGCAGGAAATTGTGCTCCTGGATTCTGTGTTGTTGCATCTGTCTGGAGCTTATTGTTAATGCCTCCTCGCCTTTGTCTAGGATTTTTCATGCTGGGCACAGATAGCCGTATGTGATTAATCTGCTTATATTGAATACCCACACCCTGTTAGGCACTCTGGGAGCGATGGAAAGAAAATAGGAGCCCCAGAGGCCCTGCTTTTTTTTTTTTTTTTTTTTTTTTTTTAAGTAAACTCTGTGGCCAACATGGGGTTTGGACTCATGACCCCTGATCAAGAGTCTCATGCTCTAGCAACTCAGTCAGCCAAGCACCCCTGCACAGGCCCTACTTTTAAGAAGTACCCTTATACATGCTAATAAACTGCAAATAGATTAACCTACATTATTTTGTCCATTACAAGTGCTAGACAAATGCTGGAAGAACTTGGAATAAGGAAACAACTGGTATTAGGATTGTGTTTTGGGTCAGGTGGTAGACGGGTTGTGTGGGAGGTACAGAAGAGAGACATAAATATTTGTGAGGGCAATGGCATGTTCAAAGGTAGGAACAAGCAAGTGATATTCAAACTCCAGCAAGCACACTTTAGGAAATAGCTGATTTTCAAGACTCTGAAACACTGACTTTTTAACAATTTTAATGTATTATTAGTAAAAATAATAAACTGATGTTTTAAGTATTCTCATAACAGTTTTATTCATTGTCTGCTAACTGCTTTTAATGCAAAAGTCAGTTTTCTTTTATAATCATTCTAGGCAAACTTTTTCTGTTAGCTCTTCCATTTTTAGTATATTACCATGTTATTTTACTTTTGAAAAACATCAATTTTAGCAAAGTAGCATTCTCTAAACTGTATCCACCTTTACAAATAAATGTTTGCCCAAATGAAACACAATGTTTCACTGAACACTAAGTGTCTTGGATTTACCTCCTTATTCGGCTGTAATTGTTGGCTAGTAAAGGCATTTAAATTGTTAGCTGTTTTCATTGCAATAAGGGCTGTCTACATTTTAAAAAACCACTAGTAATCTATACTACATTTTAGAGTACTAATGATAAATATTTGACATTAGTCTTCTCAAAGATTTTTTTTTTTTCTTAATTAAGCTCTGTACCCAACATGGGGCTCTGAACTCACGACCCCACAATCAAGAATCCCATGCTCCACCAACTGAGCCAGCCAGGTGCCCCTCCTCAAAGATTATTAATTACATTCTAGGATAGAACTGAATTTGTTTTTCAATGAACGTAAAGTAAAAGTAATTGAAAAAATTGAGCTGGCTCTGGGCAAATAAAAATTCTACAAAAAAAACCCTGAAGTAATTTCTGAAAATCGTTGTTCACCACAGATATTTCTATATGGATCTGCTTTATCCACTTCCAGTGTTATGGAGTTGTTTTTTGTACTCGTTAATTTCATTTCAGGATGCAAAATAATGACAGTAGTCACAAGATTAGTATATGGCATTGATCCTGGAAAATAAATAAAATAATTTTAAATGCTGCCATCCTAGTTTTTAGCAGCTGGGTCTGGCAGATTTGTAAATATATTCATATATATTTGTGCATATATTTTGACAAAAATGTTTTCCTTGCATGTTTTTCCTCTGCTTTTCTTTAGGGAGATTGTGGTTGGGAGAAAGATCTGGTCCGCTCTTACTCCTCTACCACCAAAGTTTCCTCCCACTCTTTTCTTTTTATTTCTCAAATTCCCTTCTATTTCTTTTGTGCTTGGGTCTCAAAAGAAGTCTTTGGGATCCTTAAGACATCTCCAATCCTTGAGATATGGTAGTTATAACAACTCCCCGAGTCTTCTCGTACCAAAAATGCTTTGGTTCCAAACCTAAGCATGAGAGGATAAGATACTTGGGAGAAAAATAAAGCAAAGCATTTCTCCTGGCCACTGGCTCTCTATGAGACCTTGGAAAAAATAATTTCAACATTAGAAGCCTTGCATTTCTTTTTTTTTTAATTAAGCCTTGCATTTCTTATCTATTAAAAATAAGATGCCTTCTAGTTCTCATATTTTATTCACTCTAATTATAACATAGAGTGAAGAGTTGTAGTTAAACTGACTATATACAAATACATGGACTGTCAGAGAATTGAAATATAATCAAATTATTTTTAACACTAAAAATATTCTAAATTAATTTAATCTCTTTTTGATCATTCAGATGGAACCTCAGGATTTGTAATACCTTATTGTGAACTTTATTGTTGTGATGGAGACACACAGAGGTGCCAGATAAGAGATTTTATGTTGTAGATGTACAGATAAATCAGCTTTCACTCTTCCATCTTTCATTACAACTAGTAACTGGTCTTTAGACCCACACATGCAGCACTGATCTTCAAGCAGAAAAGAATCATTGGGGAAGAAGGAATATTGAGTGACCTAGATTGCATTTAATTTTGCCACTGATTATTGTGTAACTTGAGATTTCTTCATTGTTCCTTAATGAATGAGGGCAAGACTCTCTTAATGAATATTGCAAAGAGAAGCAAACTCTAGGACTTAGATGCTGAGTGATTCCTTTCTCTTTGCCCTTTTAGTGTGAAAAAATCAGGAGAAAGGGGGAAATTACTTGCATAAATACTTTATTTGTGTTGGCCATTGTTGCCAAGTAAATTTACTCACAGTGATTTAGATGTCTGGAATATTTTGACAGGTAAGGAATCAATTTCTTTTGCAGAAGTTTTAATGTATTCTCTATTAGCATTAGCACACTGGTGTGAAATTATTTTTATGCCAGGCATTCTGCTCCTGTGAAACTGTGTCTTGGCATGTAGCAAAACACCAATCACATCACTGGTATTATGTATGTTTACTAAATAGAAGAAGTATGGAGTCTATATATAGAGTATCAAATCTCAAATATAAAAAGGTTATTTAAAACACAGGGGACCGGGGCCCCTGGGTGGCTCAGTGGGTCAAGCCTCTGCCTTCGGCTCGGGTCATGGTCTCAGGGTTCTGGGATCGAGCCCCGAATCGGGCTCTCGGCTCAGCAGGGAGCCTGCTTCCCTCTCTCTCTGCCTACTTGTGATCTCTGTCTAAAAAATAAATAAATAAAATCTTTTTTTTTAAGGTGATTTTTATTTTTTAATTTATTTTTTTAAATATATTTTTATTTATTTTTTTATTTGACAGAGAGAGAGAGATCACAAGAGGGCAGAGAGGCAGGCAGGAAGCAGGCTCCCTGCCGAGCAGAGAGCCCGATGTGGGGCTCGATCCCAGGACCCTGAGATCATGACCTGAGCTGAAGGCAGAGGCTTTAACCCACTGAGCCACCCAGGCGCCCCAATAAATAAAATCTTTTAAAAAAGAAAACAAAACACAGGTGACCTAGGGGTGCCTGGGTGGCCCATTTGGTGAAGCTCTTTTTTTTTTTTTTAAGATTTTATTTATTTATTTGGCAGAGATCACAAGTAGGCAGAGTGGCAGGAAGGGTGGGGGGGGAAGCAGTCTCCCTGCTGAGCAGAGAGCCCGATGTGGGACTTGATCCCAGGACCCTGAGACCATGACCCGAGCCGAAGGCAGAGGCTTAACCCACTGAGCCACCCAGGTGCCCCTTGGTTAAGCTCTTGACCCTTGGTTTCAGCTCAGGTCATGATCTCATGGGTCTTGGGATCAAGTCCCGAGGCCTGCTCTGTACTCTTCGGGGAGTCTGCTTGAAGATTCTCTCCCTCTACCCTTCCCACACTCTCGTGCATGCACTTGCGTGCATTCTATTTCTCAAACAAATAAATATTTAAAAATAAGTAAATAGGGCTCCTGGGTGGCTCGGTTGGTTAAGCATCTGCGTTTGGCTCAGGTAATGATCTTGGGGTCCTGGGATTGAGCCCCGCATGTGGCTCCCTGCTCAGCAAGGAGCGTGTTTTTCCCTTTGTCTGCTGCTCCTCCTGCTTGTGCACTCTTTTTCTCTCTCTCTGACAAATAAATAAATAAAATCTTTAAAAAAGAGAATAATAAAAATAAGTAAATAAAATACAGGTGCCCTAAAAGTGCTATTGCAGTGTAGTTTATTTTTTTAGGTCCTTGGAATTGAAATACAAGAAAAATGATGAATTTTGTTACACACCAGATTTAGGTTACAATCACTACTAGGGCACAAGGAGGAAGAATTGGATCAAAGAGAGGTTCATGGGGGCCTTTAGTTAGGAAATAAAGGTGAACAAATATGGCAGACTATGAAGATTGATAAAGTTGAGTTATATGAATGTTCATTGTATTGTACTCTATTTTTTAGTGTATTTAAATATTTCACAGTTTTTAAAATTCAGATGAAGTTAAAAAACTGTCCAATTTTTCTTTGTGCTGAATTACTTAACTGTCACTTGGATTAATTCTGATTCCTTAATATTTTTGAAAATTAAACTATAATTAACATCAATAATATGTTCTTAGGTATTCAATTCAATGAGTTGTGACAATTGTGTATACCTGTGTAATGACTACATAAACTATTGAACATTTTCATCATCCCCAGAAGGTTCCCTCATTGCCCTTTCCAGTCAGTTCCTCTCCTCATCCCCAAGGCAGGTAATTTCTTTCTGATTTCTTTCACCATAGATCAGTTTTCTTCTTGAAATTTATATAGGAACGGAACCACACAGTAGATATTGTCGTGCATAAGGCTTCTTTCACCTACCATCATGCTTTTGAGATTCATGGTTTCAACCTGTGTCAGTAGTTTGTTGTTGTCGTTGTTGTTTTTAGTGAACTCTAAGCTTAACATGGGGCTCCAGCTTACCATCCTAAGAAGGTCAGGAGTCATGTGTTATACCGACTGAGCCAGCCAGGTGCCCCAGTAGTTAGTTGTTTTTCTAATGTCGATTAATATTTCACTGTATTAGTATTCCATAATTTTTTTTAAAGATTTTATTTATTTGACAGATGGAGATCACAAGTAGGCAGAGAGGCAGGCAGAGAGAGAGAGAGAGGAGGAAGCAGGCTCTCTGCTGTGCAGAGAGCCTGATGTGGGGCTCGATCCCAGGACCCTGGGATCATGACCTGAGCTGAAGGCAGAGACTTTAACCCACTGAGCCACCCAGGTGCCCCTGTTTTTTTGTTTTTGTTTTTTACTTACCTACATAATGTCTATACCCAACATAGGGCTTGAACTCAAGACTTGAACTAAGTCCCCTGCTTAACCAGATCAAGATCAAGAGGCACATGTTCTTCCAACTGAGCCAGCCAGCTGCCCCCATAATTTTCTTATTACACTTTGATTGGTTTTGATTTCTGGATAAGATTGCCTTGAACATTCTCGTTCAATTTTTTTTTTAAGGATTTTTTTATTTATTTGAGAGAGAGAGACAGTAGGAGAGAGCATGAAAGGGGAGAAGGTCAGAGGGAGAACCAGACTCCCCGTGGAGCTGGGAGCCCGATGTGGGACTAGATCCCTGGACTCCGGGATCATGACCTGAGCCAAAGGCAGTTGCTTAACCAACTGAGCCACCCAGGCGCCCTCTCATTCACTTTTTGTGTGTGTATGAGTGAATGTAAGTATGTTTTCATTTCTCTTGGGTACGTACTTAAGTGTAGAATTACTGATTCACAGGTAGATGCATGTTTGACTTTGTAAGAAAGTGGGAAACAATCCCTAGAGTAAATGTAGCATCTTACATTCCTAACAACAATGTATGAGATTTCCAATTGCTTCATGTCCTTGCTGACAGTAAGTGTTATTCATCTTATTATTTTAGTCCTTGTAGTAGGTGTGAAATGGTGTTTTGTTGTGGTTTTTAATTTCCATTTCCCTGGTAGATACCTTTCTGTGTGTTTATTTGCCATTTCTATGTTTTTAAAAAATGTCTGTTCTAGTCTTTCACCTATTTTTTTACAGGGTTGTTTTATCTTTTTATTGTTGTAGAACTCTGTATTTTCTGGATAAAAGTTTGTTGTCAGATGAATGTGTTGTGAATATTTTTTCTAACGTGTAAGCTTGTCTATTCATTTCCTTAATGGTGGATTTAGCTGAGCTGAAATTTTTCCCTTCATGTTACTGTTGTGTGTTCTGTCCAAGAAATCTTTGCCTACTTCAAGGTCACAAAGATATTCTTTTTTTTTTTTTTTTCTGTTAGTTTTATGGTGGTATTTCAAGTTTAGACCTATGATCCACCTTTTTCAAAAATAAGATTTATTTATTTATTTTAGAGAGTGCGTGTGTGCGCGTGCCTGAGCAGGCGGAGGGTCAGAGGGAGAGACGGGGTGGGGGGGAAGCCAGGGAGCCTGACATGGGGCTTTATCTCATGACGCCGATATCATGACCCAAGCTGAAACAGAGTTCCCTGCTTAACCAACTGAGCCACTCACGTGTTCCATGATCCATCTTAAAATAATTTTTTGTATTGACTATGTTTCTTTGCTATTACTTTGTCCTCACCTGACTGATAAGGTTCTTCTACCCTAAAGAGCCTCATTATTTCTCTTTGTGGGGTAATGGCTGAAGACTGCTGTATAACTTTTACCATACACTTTACTGAACACTGCTGACCTAGTCATTTATATGTGTTCCCTCTTCAGTGATGTGTCACTGAAATATCAGACATATGTAGTCATCTCTGTCTGTTTTATTATAATAACTCCCCTTCACACTTTCAGGGCCACTGAGCGTCTAGTGTTGAAGCAGAATCTTTAGGAAAGCCATAGGAAAATAGCATCCTGGAAGTTGCCACCTGGAATAATGAAGTATTACATTTGAAAACATGATTATTTAGAGGATTTTGATGTCTTCTTTTAAGCATCTTATACAGCATTAGCATTGTGATGGTATTCATGTCATAGAACTAGAACAACTACCCATTAACACTAATGAATGGGAGAGAATGCTCAGAACCAAAAGTTGCAGTCTTACTACTTCTAAGACTCTCAAATGCAGGTCTGTGGTTAAAACAGCAGGCTAACTTATTTTTGGTGTGTTGATATGTTGAATGGGGAGGGAGAGGATGTGGCAAAATAGAAAGGATTGAGGAGGCATGGACATAAAATCCTTTAATACTGCTTGATAAGCTATTCATTTTATCCTTTTGACAAAATCTAAAATTATTTATGAAAGGAATGTATATTTAAGTTGGAGTTGGAAACTATTGGAAATCATTGGGTATTAACCAGTTTAGGAACAAGGTGCAGCTGAAAGAAATTTTAACCCTGTTAGGTTGTGTTTATTGTCAACAACAATACATCCTCCCCACCCCACCTCCTAGAAAAAAACCCTCTCTTGAGAATCTGTTCCCAGATTTTCAGAAAAAAAGTTTGAACAGTTATTTTGGATTTCTTATTTGGAAGATAATAATCTTGAGTTTGATTAAAACATTTTCTTTCTTTTTTTCTTTCTTGTATTTTTAGTTTTATTTTTCACATTTAAATTCTTAATGCACCTGGAATTTATTTTTGTATGAATTATTTTTGTGTTTTTTTCTTACATTTGGTTAAAATATTTTCTGTGAGCAATTACCTCTTTTTATAGATTTATTTATGAGAGAGAAAGAGAGAAAGAGAGCATGTGCACCATGTGCACAGAGTGGGGCGGGACAGAGGGAGAAGGAGAGAGAGACTCAAGCAAACTTTGCCCTGAGCATGGAGCCCACATGGGGCTTGATCTCCCCACCCTGAGATCACCATGTGATCCAAAACCAAGAGTCAGAACCCTTAACCAACTGTGCCACCCACGCACCCCAACCAACTCTTAATTATTCTTGTGAGATTGATCAGTTTTGCTGCCTGTTTTCCTAGAATATTTCATCTCAGTCAGGTTTATTTGTCCTCCTTGTTTCTGGGTGGAGAGTGAATTGCGATAATCTTCTGCATTTATTCTGAGAAGGAAGATGAATTTTAATATTTGCTTGGGCAAAGTGTAATTAGGTAAAGCTGCCACTTAAAACAACAACAAATTGTGAAGATTTAAAACATTTTTGAAATATCCAGTGTTGTGGACTGTTTCCTTATCCTTTCCACTAGTGAGAATGGTAGACTTAGAAGCCTTGACCCCTGTAGAATTCTGCTTCTTGCATGTTTTTTAACTTGCCAGAAGTTCCTGTTTGCCTTTTCCATGACATTGTCCCTGAAGCATCTGCTCCGCAGTAGGAGTGAGCTGTACAGCTGTCACGAACCAGTATAGGCACAGCCTGAGAGCTATAATTGAGGCGAGAACTAGAGAATCCGTGGCTGCTTATGGTCCAGGAAGGTGGTGAGAACGGGCCAGGGTTGCCTCTCTTCCAGGGTAAGAGAAAGTGCTGTTGAACAGAGTAGATCCAAATGAGTCTCTACTGACGATTATGTTCTATTGTAGTAAAAGCATCGGATTTGGAGCCCTGCTGGCCTATAGTTCTACTTGTTGTCAGAAAAAAACTTTAAGGGGTGCCTGGGTGGCTCAGTGGGTTAAAGCCTCTGCCTTCGGCTCGGGTCATGATCCCAGAGTCCTGGGATTGAGCCCCACGTCAGGCTCTCTGCTCAGCGGGGAGCCTGCTTCCTCCTCTCTCTCTCTCTGCCTGCCTCTCTGCCAGCTTGTGATCTCTCTCAAATAAATAAATAAAATCTTAAAAAAAAAAACTTTAAGCCTCGTTTCCTTTCTCAAATGATTGTAAAGGTTATGTTAAGTTTTGTGGTTTTTTTATGAAGTACCTAACACATAATAGGTGTTCAAAAAATGTTAATCTCCCTTCTTTATATACTTCATGGGAAATTGTTTCAGAATCTCTTTCTACCTGTCAGGAGAAAGTGGTGCTAGCTAGTTTAGGAGGTCAGGAAAGAAATAGAAGCGATAGGACCCTGATTCATCTCTCTTTTTTTTTTTTTTTTTTAAATTTTCTGTATTTATTTGGCAGAGAGAGAGACAGCAAGAGCAGGAACACAAGCAGGGGTAGTGAGAAGGGGAGAAGCAGGCTTCCCGCCGAGCCGAGAGCCCAACATGGGACTTGATCCCAGGACCCTGGGATCATGACCTGAGCTGGATGCAGGCGCTTAATGACTGAGGCACCCAGGCGCCTGCGCCCCTTGATTCTTTTCTTTTATGTACATCCAATGTTTAGGTCATCTGCTCCTATAATTTCAGCTTTTACCTGAGTCTCTGAAATTTTTAGCTACATCTTTTTGTTCCCAACCTTTGTGTGATCTCTTACCAGCACATCACATTTAACCGGGCGAACTTTTTTGCATCCTTTTGTTATATAATCAAGTGGATACAGCCTCTGGCCCAGTCTCTTCTCTTCCCTTTGGCTAGGAGGCTTTCTCATTGTTCTTGTCCTTTCCAGTTTTCACTCAAGGCTAATGAAGAAAGCAGGAGTGGGGCCTCTGGGTGGCTCAGTTGGTTGAGCAGTGGACTCTTAGTTTTGGTTCAGGTCATGATCTTAGAATCGGGGATTGACCCCGATGTTGGGCTCCACACTCAGAATGGTCTGCTTGAGATCCAGCCCCTGCCTGCCCCCCCGCCCCCCGCATCTGCTTCTCCTCCTGTTGCCTGCACGTACTCTCTCTCTCTCAAATAAATAAATATTTTTTAAAAAGAAGCAAGTAGGGGCGCCTGGGTGGCTCAGTGGGTTAGGCCTCTGCCTTCAGCTTGTGTCCTGATCTCAGGTCCTGGGATTCAGCCCCGCATTGGGCTCTCCGCTCTGCGGGGAGCCTGCTTCCCCCTCCCCTTCTGTCTGCCTTTCTGCTTGTGATGTCTCTCTCTCTCTGTCAAATAAATTAAAAAAAAAAAAAAAAAGAAGCAAGCAGAAGTAACTCCTTACATCTCCCCAGTTATTAGGCATTACTTTGAACAAACAAAATTCCTACCTTTAAAGAGCTTATAACAACGTCTTATGATGGTTACTATTCATTCTAAATGCAGGTTGTGATTTTTTTTTTTTAGATTTTATTTATTTATTTGACAGAGAGAGATGACAAGTAGGCAGAGAGGTAGGCAGAGGGGAAGGGGGAAGCAGGCTCCCCACTGAGCAGAGAGCCCGATGTAGGGCTCGATCCCAGGACCCCAAGATCGTGACCCAAGCTGAAGGCAGAGGCTTAACCCACTAAGCCACCCAGGCGCCCCAGGTTGTGATTTTTATGCACTTTTTTTTTAAAGATTTTTAAATATTTATTTGAGAGAGACACAGCGAGAGAAAGAACACAAGCAGGAGGAGCGGGAGAGGGAGAAACAGGCTTCCCATTGAGCAGGGAACCCGATGCAGGGCTCGATCCCAGGATCAAGCTTGATCCCTGGGATCATGACCTGAGCTGAAGGCTTAACAACTGAGCCACAAAGGCGCCCTGCACTATTTTTTTTTAATTATTAAAAGTAATGTTCACCTTTCAATTTTTGTCATTTCCTTTCCATTTAAAACAGCCTCCTTAAACCCTCTCCTTCCCTTTTTTATTACAGTAGGAATCTGTTATTTATTGAGCACTTTTTCTTAATATTGTTTTATAAGCTGGAGGCTGGGAGCGCCTAGGTGGCTCAGTGGATTAAAGCCTCTGCCTTTGGCTCAGGTCATGATCCCAGGGTCCTGGGATCGAGCCCCACATCGGGCTCTCTGCTCAGCAGGGAGCCAGCTTCCTACTCTCTCTCTGCCTGCTTCTCTGTCTACTTGTGATCTCTGTCTGTCAAGTAAATTAAAAAAAAAAAAAAAAAAGCTGGAGGCTGGTGAGGACTGTCCTTTGTTCAGGGTATGAGGAAGGAGAAGTGGACATATAGAATTGCTGCTCAGCTATATTTGCTTCCATAGGGTCTCTAGGAGCACCAGAAATCTCCACTGGGTACCAGATTCATTGGGTTGTATGCCATCAAGTCTTATTCCATATATGGAATTTTATTGCTCTTCAAAAGAAAAACATGTTCAGACAGTAGTTTCTAAGAAGTCAGACTTTGCCACAATTCCTTTTAGACCTAGTACCTCAGGCCTTTCCTAACATAGATTTAAAATTCTTTCAGAAGCCCAAATTCTTTACAGGGACAGATGATTGATTAATTTTGGTCTGTGGAAAGAAAGGATCTTAAGTTAGTGCATTGCCCACAAACTAAATGAACTGACTGCCGATTTAAGCTTTGGGAAACTTAAAACATATTTAAGAATATCCCATCTTAAACCAAAGCCAGATATTTTCAGATGATGTACCAGCTTAAAGAAATCTACAGCATGGGCCCCTTTAATAATCCATCTCAGTTGAATAGTCTGTGGCTTTAGCAAGTATTTTTCCACTCTCCAGTTTACCACATCTTTCTTGGCATCAAATTACCTTTCTGCTTAATTCAAATTGTTAGTTTAACTGTTGGGCTGAATTCAATTATGGAGGTAGTAATGGAAACTATACAATGATGTTACTGCTGCTTCGTTCACATATGGTCATAGTATTTATGTCCTGATGATCTTGTTTTGTTTCCCTAAGTTTATGTTTTAAATTGGCTCTGTACAGAAAGGGACCCATTAGCAAGAGGGGAATCTGCATATGCATGACCTAGTTTACTCTCAAGGGAAGAAATAATTAAGTAATTTCTCTGTGATGGCCCACAGTTCCACCCCAGGGAGAAGGTTGTTACTGGAATTCACATTTCACAGATACTTCCTCTGACCCTTCGTAAGGCAGGGAGAAAGACCTCCAGTTTTTATCTTCCTTTTTCCCCTTTCTCTCTTGCCATTTGATTCCTTGGGTGTGGATTCTGGCATCTGGTTTGGTGGGTGTGGCATACAGCTTTTTTTTTTTTTTTTTTTTTTTTTTTTTTTTTTTTTTTTTTTTTTTTTTTTTTTTTTTTTTTTTTTTTTTTTTTTTTTTGTCTGTTTCTTTTTTCTTTTTTAAGTTTTTATTTTAATTCCGGTTAGTTAACATAAAATGTTATATTAGTTTCAGGTGATTCAACACTTCCATACATCACTCGGTGCTCATGATAAGTGCACTCCTTAATCCCCATCACTTATTTAACCCATCCCCCCACCCACCTCCCCTCTGGTAACCATCAGTTTATTCTCTATAATTAAGAGTCTATTTCTTTTTGTCTCTCTTATTTTTCTTTTCCCCTTTGCTTGTTTGTTTCCTAAATTCCACGTATGAGTGAAATCATAGGCCATTTGTCTTTCTCTGACTTATTTTACTTACCATTATACTCTCCAGGTCCATCCATGTTGTTGCAAATTGTAAGATTTCATGCTTTTTAAAAAAAATTATTTATTTATTTATTTGACAGAGATCACAAGTAGGCAGAGAGGCAGGCAGAGAGAGAGGAAGGGAAGCAGGCTCCCCACTGAGCAGAGAGCCCAATTTGGGGCTCGATCCGAGGACTCTGGGATCATGACCTGAGCTGAAGACAGAGGCTTTAGCCCACTGAGCCACCCAGGTGCCCTGATTTCATGCTTTTTAAGGCTGAATAATATTCCATTGTGTGTGTGTGTGTGTGTGTGTGTGTGTGTGTGTCTATCTATATCTCCCCCACATCTTCCTTATCCTTATCCATTCATCAATCTGGATCCTTGGGCTGCTTCCATATCTTGGCTACTATAAATGATGCTACTATAAACATAGGGTATTTGTATCTCTTTGAATTTGTGGGCATTTTCTTTTATTCGGATAATATTATCTTTCCCATTTCCTCTTCCCTGCATCTAGCATTTCCATGCTGTTTCTTTCATACTTCACACACAAGGTCCCCTAGTGATCCCAAACACAGTGGGTTTTTTGTTCTGTTTTGTTTTGTTTAATTTTAATTTTATCCATTTGTTTGTCAGAGAGAGGGGGAGAGAGCCCAAGCAGGGGGAGCGGCAAGCAGAGGGAGAAGCAGGCTCTCTGCTGAACAGTGAATCTGACACGGAACTAGATCCCAGGACCCTGGGACCATGACCCAAGCTGAAGGTAGATGCTTAACCAGCTGAGCCATCTAGGCATCCCACAAACACAGTTTTAAGATTCTGGTAACTTTAGACGAATTTGAGGGAGGAAAAGTGGGATAAGTAACTTTTCCTCAAATAAAACTGAAGTTTCTAATATTGCTTCTAAAAAATACTTAAGCACAACCAGTGTGTTAGGAAAAACAATCTATTGTTTATCTATGAAACCTTATTTTTCTATTCAAGTCCTGTACACAGTTATGCATATTAGGAAGTGTAACTAATGTGGGAAGCCACTCTGAGCTCCTACTTTTATTATTTTTTTAAGATTTTATTTATTCATTTGAGAGAGAGCATGAGCATGGGGGAGAGGCAGCAGAGGGAGAAGCAGGCTCCCAGCTGAGCAAGGAGCCCAATGTGGACTTGATCCCAGGACTCTGGGGTCATGACCTGAACCAAAGGCAGCCATTCAACCATCTGAGCCACCCAGGTGTCCCTGAGCTCCTACCTTAAAGCTTTTTATTTAGCAGTCATTACTCATCTCTCCAGTCTATACTATTTAGGCAAGATTTGTAGGTAATTAATCTCCAGGTTCCCTACAGGAAAGTATCTTCTGCACACATTTTTTTTTTTTTTTTTTAAAGATTTTATTTATTTATTTGTCAGAGAGAGAAGGAGAGAGAGTGAGCAAGCGAGCACGGGCAGACAGAGTGGCAGGCAGAGGCAGAGGGAGAAGCAGGCTCCCTGTCGAGCAAGGAGCTCGATGTGGGACTAGATCCCAGGATGCCAGGATCATGACCTGAGCCGAAGGCAGCTGCCTAACCAACTGAGCCACCCAGGCGTCCCCTGCACACATTTTTAAAAAAATATATTTTATTTATTTATTTGACAGAGAGAGACACAGCGAGAGAGGCAACACACCAGAGGGAGTGGGAGAAGGGGAAGCAGGCTTCCCGCAGAGCAGGGAGCCCAATGCGGGGCTCGAACCTAGGATCCTGAGCTCATTACCTGAGCTGAAGGCAGACACTTAATGACTGAGCCACCCAGGTGCCCCTGCACACATTTTTAAATAAGGAATTTGCTAGCATTTTTATTCTTGCAGAACATGAAAGGAGTTCTTACATAGTAAACTACAGTACTATGCATCTATTTATGTTGATAGGATAAAGTAGTTTTTTCCTAAAGAGGTGAAACTCACTATTTGACAAATTTATAAGCTTCCACACTGTAGCCATAGTGAATGACTAGATTTGTTGGTTTTGCTCTCAGTTGCCCTCTTTTTTTCTTACTTTTGGCCTATATGGTACCAGTATTTAGGTTATTTTTGTCACCTAAAACTAATCAGTTTAGGCTCTTTTTTTTTTAAATTTAAAGATTATTTATTTGAGAGAGGAGTGTACGCGCACAGGTGCGCACTTGCGTCAGTCTGAGGAGGACCAGGAGAGAGAATCTTCAAGCAGACCCCCTACTGTGGGGCTTGATCACGGGACCAAGATCATGCATGACCTGAGCCAAAATCAAAAGTCAGTTGCTTAACCACTTAACCAACTGAGCCACGAGGTGACCCAGTTTAGGCTCTATTTTAATGAGAGTCAGATTCAATGCTGGCCAGTTTGACCATATTTTGAGGTCAGATCTTGACTTAGTGGAGTAAAAAATATAGGGAGAAGGTCATTTATATAGGGTTATACTAGAAGGATAATACTGTACCTGAATCTGGTTTTTTTTTTGTTTTGTTTTTTTTAAGATTTTATTTATTTATTTGACAGAGAGATCACAATAGACAGAGAGGCAGAGGGGGGGTTGTGCCGGAGGGAAGCAGGTTCTCTGTTGAGCAGAGAGCCCGATGCGGGCCTCGATCCTAGGACCCTGAGACCATGATTTGAGCTGAAGGCAGAGGCTTAACCCACTGAGCCACCCAGGCGCCCCTGAATCTGGTCTTATTAGTTTTTTTTTTTTCCCCCTTTTGCTACATGAGATCTCATTCACTTGGGTGGAATTTTAGCACTAGAAGATACTCTCTTTGAACCTTAGTTTCTTTCTCTAGACATTGAATATCTGACATTTTTTACTACTACTACTTTTTAAAAAAGATTACATTTGACAGAGAGCGAGAGAGATCAAGCAGGGGGAGCAGTAGGAGAGGGAGAAGCAGGGAGCCTGAGGCAGGTCTTAGGCTCCTGAGATCATGACCTGAGCCCAAGACAGATGCTTAACCATCGGCCACTCAGGTGCCCAATTATACTACTTTAAGAGAATGGGTAGTAATTACAATAGCTAACATTTATTGAGCATTTAGTGTTCTAGACACTGTTCTGAGTGTTTTACATCATTTAATTAATTAGGGACCATTGTTTTCCTCACTTTAAGAATAAATAACTTGAAGTATTGAGATATGACCATTGAATATTGAGTAAGTAGAGAGAAGGTCTGAGAGGAACCCAGGCCATCTGGCTCCAGAGCCTACACTCTTAGTGCTGTGCTAATTTTGATCAGAATTCATCCCAGATGTTGATTTTGAGATAGCTACGTAACTAAGAAAATGTTCAACTTTAGGGGACAAAACACTAAGTTTAGCAAGGTAGTTGCATACACAGCAAACTCTGGAGACCTCTGTTTTTGTAATTTACTCAGTTTTTGGTAATTTGACATTTTCATTTTTACTATTTAATTTTTTTTTTAAAGATTTTATTTATTTTCTTGACAGAGAGATCACAAGTAGGCAGAGCAGGGGCGGGAAGCAGGCTACCCGCTGAGCAGAGAATCCAATGCAGGGCTTGATCCCAGGACCCTGAGACCACGACCCAAGCCGAAGGCTTAACCCTCTAAGCCACCCAGGTGCTCCATTTAAAGATTTAATTTTTTAAAATAACTCTTTATCACAAAATAATCAAGGACTTTTAAAAAATTCAATCAATAGGAGATTATGTAAATTAAAGATTCCCTTTTCCCCCAAGTATTTTTCTGTCTACACAATTTTCTTTACTTTGGATCATTTTGTAGGGTAAGAGAATATATTATTATATTCTTTTTTTTAAAGATTTTTTATTTATTTATTTGACAGAGAGGGGTCACAAGTAGGCAGAGAAAGAGGAGGGAGCCGGCTCTCCACACAGAGAGCCTGATTTGGGGCTCTATCCCAGGACCCTGAGATCATGACCGCAGCTGAGGTTTATGATCTGTGTTTTGGTAGTGATCTCAAACTCTGCTTTGAGGAAAAAGTCTTGTAGTTTTAAGGGCACATCTTCCCTTTTGTACACTTACCTTGGAAGCTCTTGGAAGCTGTTTTTTAATTTTTTTTTTAATTTTTTAATAAACATATAATGTATTTTTATCCCCAAGGGTACAGGTCTGGGAATCGCCAGGTTTACACACTTCACTCACCATAGCACATACCCTCCCCAATGCCCATAACCCCACCCCCCTCTCCTGACCCTCCTCCCCCCAGCAACCCTCAGTTTGTTTTGTGAGATTAAGAGTCACTTATGGTTTGTCTCCCTCCCAATCTCATCTTGTTTCATTTATTCTTTTCCTACCCCCCAAACCCCCCATGTTGCATCTCCACTTCCTCATATCAGGAAGATCATATGATAGTTGTCTTTCTCCAATTGACTTATTTCACTAAGCATGATGCCCTCTAGTTCCATCCACGTCATCACAAATGGCAAGAGTTCATTTCTTTTGATGGCTGCATAGTATTCCATCGTGTATATATACCACCTCTTCTTTATCCATTCATCTGTTGATGGACATCTAGGTTCTTTCCATAGTTTGGCTATTGTAGACATTGCTGCTAACCTTGGAAGCTCTTTAAGGAGGAATAATAACATAAGAGCCAAGACTACCTTTCGTGGTGGCTGATAACCCTTAAGTGAATATCACCGATACCTCAGCAGGAGATCCCTGCTTTCCACCTTGAACCCTACACTCCAGCCTTTTCTACCTACTTACATTTCTCAGAATGTTTCATGTTACTCCCTGACTCTGTGCTGTAACCCAGCCAGGCTCACTCATTTCCATCCTGTCTGCCTGAAGCACTTTATCTTTCAAAGATCAAGGTCTCCTGTGTGAACCTTTCCTGACTCCATCCTGTCTTCTCCCTTCAAAGTTATACACTCGTTTAGGTTACCTTTTTTACTTCATACATTTTATATATATTCTATAATAGTCCTTAATTATTTGTTCATTGATAAAATATAGGATTATTAGTTACATGCTTGGTCTTTCTTTCCATCTTTGCTATTTAATGGCAAGAGTGGCAAGTGGCAAGTGTGTGTTTTGTTTTTTACCTTCTCTAAGACCTTGGTTTCCATTTGTAAAATGGGAGTAAAGTACCTATCTCATGGGATTGTTGCGAGATTAAATGGAATTATACACATAAAACACAACTCTTTGGCACACACAACATTAAATGTGGGAATTCAGAAATAGACCATTGTGCCTTTCTGAGTCTGACCTGTACGTGCCAGACAACTACTGTGAGAGCTAATGAGATAAAGCTCACAAAGGAGACCAGGGCTCTGGTAAAAAAGGAAAAAAGGATCCTCTCAGGACCATTGTTCTTGAATGTATAAGGCAGTCACACGAAGGACATTTATATATTTAAAGTTTTCATTTAAATTCCAGTTAGTTGGGTGCCTGGGTGGCTCAGTGGGTTAAGCCGCTGCCTTCAGCTCAGGTCATGATCTCAGGGTCCTGGGATCGAGCCCCGCATCGGGCTCTCTGCTCAGCAGGGAGCCTGCTTCCCTCTCTCTGTCTGCCTCTCTGTCTACTGTGATCTCTCTCTGTCAAATAAATAAATAAAATCTTTTTTAAAAATAAGTAAATAAATAAATAAGTTCCAGTTAGTTAACATATAGTGTTTATATTAGTTTCAGGTGTACAAATATAGTGATTCAGCAATTCCACACACTCAGAGCTCAGCACAAGTGTACTCCTTAATCCCCATTACCTATTTTACCCATCCTCCACCCACCTTTCTCTGATAACCATCAGTTTGTTCTCTTATAGTTAAGAGTTTCTTTGTTTGCCCCCCTTTTCCCTTTGCTCGTTTGTTTTGTTTCTTAATTTCTACATATGAGTGATGGGACGCCTGGGTGGCTCAGTTGGTTAAGCAGCTGCCTTCGGCTCAGGTCATGATCCCAGGGTCCTGGGATCGAGTCCCACATCGGGCTCCTTGCTCGGCAGGGAGCCTGCTTCTCCCTCTGCCTCTGCCTGCCACTCTGCCTGCCTGTGCTCGTTCTCTGACAAATAAATAAATAAAATCTTCAGGGGAAAAAAAAAAAATTCTACATATGAGTGAAATCATATGGCATTTGTCTTTCTCTGACTGACGTACTTCACTCAGCACAGTGCTGTCTAGCTCTGTCCTGTCATTGCAAATGGCAAGATTTCATTTTTTTTATGGCTGAGTAATTTTCCATTGTGTGTATATTGTGTGTGTGTGTATATATATCTCACACATCTTTATCCATTCATCTTTTGGTGTACACTTGGGCTTTTTCCATAATGTGGCCACATCACTGCTATAGACATCAAGATGCATGTGTACCCTTGAACTAGTATTTTTGTATTCTTCCAGTTCTTATTTTTAACCCACATAAAAAAGGGAGACATTTCCTACTGAAGAACCCATTACAGCTCACATGTGTATGCCTTCCTGCTTATTCCAGGCATCCTCTTTGCTTTGTTGCTGAGATGGTATTTATTTCACACTTTCATATTTTAGGGATTTCTACCAACAGAAAATAAAAACATAATTGTAAAACTAGAACACTGAGGCATTTATAAAGGTTGGTATGTATAGTAACAAAACATTTTATTCACTCACCGAATATTTCAGCAGAATAATCCAAGTTTAGGGGCGCCTGGGTGGCTCACTGGGTTAAGCTTCTGCCTTTAGCTCAGGTCATGATCTCGGTCCTGGGATCGAGCTTGGCATTAGGCTCTCTGCTCAGCAGGGAGCCTGCTTCCCCCTCTTTCTCTGCCTGCCTCTAAGCCTACTTGTGATCTCTCTCTCTGCCAAAGAAATAAATAAAATTTTCTTAAAAAAAAAAAGAATAATCCAAGTTTAGGAATAATTCCAACAGTTTTCTCCACTGTTAAGAGGCTAGTATTACCACTTGAATTTTCAGCTTTATTTTGCTCTGTGTCCTTCGTGTGACTGCCTTATACATTCAAGAACAATGGTCCTGAGAGGATCCGTTTTTCCCAGAGCCCTGGTCTCCTTTGTGAGCTTTATCTCATTAGCCCTCACAGTAGTTGTCTGGCGCATACAGGTCAGACTCAGAAAGGCACAATGGTCTATTTCTGAATTCCCACCACATGCAACCCATTATGCTATATGATAATGCCCTTGGGAGGAGGTCTTAGTCAGGTTTGCACACTAATTCATTTAATAAACACTTACTGAGCACCTGCTTTTTGCCATGTACCATGCTAATTTCTGAACCTGGTAAAAATGATTGTCAAGGTCTGCATTAGATAGTAACAGTAATATCTCAAATTGGTATGGTTTCTACAATTTCTAAAATCCTTTCCCATACTTTAATCCACTTAATCTTTATAATAATCACCTAAGGATAGGCTTTATATATAAAGGAACTGAAATCTAAAGAAATGTAATTAAGACACTTGTGTGATTATCACCAATTCTGAAGGGATGGACATTGAAGCACAATATTTTTCAAAAAGTAATAACTTTCTTTTGAAAAATTGTATTCTTGGGCGCCTGGCTGGCTCAGTAGGTAGAGCATGTGACTCTTGGTCACAGGGTCATGAATTCGAGCCCCACACTGGGCATGGAGCCTACTTAAAAAAAAAAAAAAGATGAAAATGAAAAATGGTATTTTTATCTCAGATTTTCTATTTAGTTTTAGCTTGGCTAGGGCTACTGCAGTACTCTTCTAACCACCCTCTCCCCATGCCATTGCCATTGCTGCCCTGGCCATGACAAGGAAGGAAACAGTGGCTGTGAGTTTTCCAGCCCCTCTGTGCTTCTGATGCCTGAGAAAGCACTGTTTGCCTTCAGAGGTGTACTAGTGAGTTAAATATTGATCTCTGATTTTTTTTAAAGTCATGTCTGATATAGAAAAGGTGAATTACAACAAGGTGAAAGGACTCGCCTGAGTTTTAAAACATGTTAACAGTAATGTAGTAATAAAATGTACCTTTCTGCAGGATTGTTAGCCAGCCAATTATGATTTTACACTATCTGAGAAACCAAACTGAGAGTTGAGAATGTACTCAGGAAAAGATGACATGGTTTTTTAGCTGTGGCTTTGCCACAGACTAACTGTGACTTGGAAGAAGTTTTCTTATTTCTTTGAGCCTCATTTTTCTTAGGGTTTCAGTTTCATAGCTTTAAAGATTAACGGGTTGGACTGAATTATCTCTAAGGTGCCTTCTAGCCCGAAAACTTTGTAAGTTATCTATTTTTAGATTAGTTTTTGTCCTCAGACACTCTGGATGAATGTGTGTGTGTGTGTCTTACAGAGTGTCTCTTACAGAGAGAGAGAATGTGTATGTGTAGGAGGCCAAACATAACACACTTGAAATTAATAGCTATTTCATTAATCTCTAAGTATGGTTTATTTCAACTGTATTGAGCATACCTCTGTAGTTCGTGTGTACTTACTACACTGGTGAATCTTTCTCCTTTCCTGGAGTAATCTCTGAGAGAGAGAAAGGAGGATTTAGCATGCATAAAGATAAATATAATCTCAAGATAAGCACTCTTACTGATTATAGGAAGCTAATAATAACACAGATTGGTTGTCAATGGCAAGGGCAAACCCTCACATGTCCAAAGCTGCTCTATAATATTATCTTAATGGAATTTTGGAATTAAATACAGATATCTCTAGAATGATTGTATTTTTCAGTTTCATCATTATTCTCACACCTCAAATTTACTCTGGCTCATTAAGAATGAAGTAAAAGTAAGTAGGGGGAATAGGAAGATGTTGGTCAAAGGCTACACACTTCCAATTATAAGGTGAAGAAGTTCTAGGGATCTTTGATTCAGCATGGTAACCATAGTTAACAATCCTATATTACATATTTTAAGTTGCTAAGAGAGGGGCTCCTGGGTGGCTCAGTGGGTTAAAGTATCTGCCTTCAGCTCAGGTCATGGTCCCAGGGTCCTGGGATTGAGCCCCACATCGGGCTCTCTGCTCTACGGGGAGCCTGCTTCCTCCTCTCTCTTTCTCTCTGCCTGCCTTTCTGCCTACTTGTGATCTCTGTCTGTCAAATACTATAAATTTAAAAAAAAATCTTAAAAAAAATTTTGGATTTGTCTCTTGCTTTATCATGAATAGACTGAGCTTATGTGTTGTTAGCAAGAATACCAGAGAAATGATACTTGCTTTTCATGGTATGTGGGAGTGTAGGGTGCATGACATCAGTATGTCTCAATATCCATATTATAAATTTTGACTTCTGTTGGATTTCTTTTTATTTATTTATTTATTTATTTGACAGAGATTACAAGCAGGCAAGAGAGGCAGGCAGGGAGAGAGAGGAGGAAGCAGGCTCTCCGCGGAGTAGAGAGCCCAATGTGGGGCTCGATCCCAGGACCCTGGGATCATGACCTGAGCCAAAAGCAGAGGCTTTAACCCACTGAGCCACCCAGGCACCCCTTCTGTTGGATTTCTCCACATAACATTACTGTTTTTTCCTTTGTAATTAATAATCATCTTGGGGAAATTCGTTGAGATTGCAGATATTCTGTTACTCTTTAAACTTTTCACTAATTTTGGGCACCTGGGTGGCTCAGTGGGTTAACCCTCTGCCTTCGGCTCGGGTCATGATCTCAGGGTCCTGGGATCAAGCCTCACATCGGGCTCTCTGCTCGGCGGGGAGCCTGCTTCCCCCTCTCTCTCTGCCTTCCTCTCTGCCTGCTTGTGATCTCTGTCAAATAAATAAATAAAATCTTTAAAAAAAAACGCTTTTCACTAATTTTAACATTCGTCAGTGAGCCTTGCCTGCAACAATTATTACTCTAGTGGTCTAATAATGATTTTTTTTCTTTCGTTCCTTTGACACTTACTAATTGGAATTGTTCAATAAGGGCTGTCCCCTCTCCTCGTATTTATTTATTCAATTTATTCAGTTATTTATTTATATCAGTATGGACTTAGGGATATTTACTTTATAGGTTATAATTCTGTGCCACTATTATTTATTTTGAGGCTCAAATATTCCTGCTTTTGTTTTTATTACCTTTTAATTAAAACTATCAAAAATTATCAGTGAATACAGTTGTTTGATGTGAATTGAGCCACGTATGGCCCTATATAGCTCAATATTCACCAGCTGATTTCTAACTCTAACAATTCTCAATCTACTACAACTGACTCCTTAGCTGTTACATAAACTAAACATGAGGAGAGAAAGAACATGAACCCATCTTCGTCTTTTCTCCTCTTCCTGAACTACTTAATTCTGCCAGTTTGGTCAGAAAATCCCTAATGACAACAAAAGCTTGGCAGTTATGAATAGCAGTTCTTTTGTACAATAAAAAAAATTACAAAGTGTTTAAAGATATGGAAACTTGGATGGCATTCTCCTTCCCCAGTAGTAGCTCTAACTGGATGTGCAGGATGGAGTGCTTGCTGACCCCTCCAACACAGCTATTGTGCTTGGTTAATACTGTGTTTCCGTCTATAGTTATCACTTAGGTGCTGATCTAAACAAGCCATCCGGTGTGTCCAGCTAGCCCAGGACACATCCACTTAGCAACAAAAATACGGATAAGGATTTCCTTGAGCTTAAACAGCTAGAATTTTGGGGCGGGGGTGTCTAGTAGGAAAATGTTACTTTATTAGTATTTTTATTAGGTATTTTTCAATTATTTCATTTTATTTACTTTTGTTACATCCAGTTATATATAACATTTTTATTTCTCCTATAGCATTTATCACATTTTTTATAATGTCTATTAATTGCTCTTTTGGGGCTCTTTTTTTTTTTCCTTCTCAACTAAACAATGTGAGGACAAAATCTGTATTTAGACATTTTAAATATCCTACATGCTTTATATGTAACAGACAGTTCTTTTTTGATGAAAAGGGGGGAAACATGGTTTTTAAGATTGAAAAAAATTGTTTCCTATCATTAATGTTGGGAATAGATAAAAGCTTATTGAGTTTATTGAGTCAAGGATTTTCTTTACTCATAAAGAAATGTTTTAATCCGTTATTGACCTCTCCCAATAGGATTCAATTTTTATGACACTGCTAGAGAGCTAATTGTGCACCCATAAGCCATGTATTTAAATTGATAATAGTTTATTAAGGAGAATTTTGTTCTAATGGCAGATTAGTTCTAGTAGCAAATTTAGCTGTGGAGCACCTCAACAAAGATCATACATACAGAATTTATGTGATAACTTTCTGTATAGGCAGGGAGTGACCATGTCCCACATATTCAAAAGGCATATAACAATGTTGAGCAAGGATCCTTTATCCAAATATTTACAGAAGCCTTAATCTGTAACTATTAGCAACAGTTTTTTAAAAGCTTTTATTTTTAAGTAATCTCTGCACCCAGCATGGATCTTGAGCTCACAACTCTAAGATTAAGAGTCTTGTGCTCCACTAACTGGGTCAGCCAGGTGTTGTCCACCATTAGCAACAAATTTTTTTTAAAGATTTTATTTATTTATTTGACAGACAGAGATCACAAGTAGGCAGAGAGGCAGGCAGAGAGAGAGAGAGGAGGAAGCAGACTCCCTGCCAAGCAGAGAGCCCAATGCGGGACTCGATCCCAGGACTCTGGGATCATGACCTGAGCTGAAGGCAGAGGCTTCAACCCACTGAGCCACCCAGATGCCCCTTTTTTAAAAAAATTTTTTTAAAGATTTTATTTATATTAGCAACAATTTTTAATGGGATTTTATTACTCAAGCCGTAAATATTTCTCATTATTCAACAGGACAGGGAAATTAGGACTATAAAAATATATCTGTCTTTGTGACAGAATTTTTCATACTTCATCTAACCAGTATTTATAGTGCATCTTCTGTGTGTTAGTGATCGCTGCTATGAGCACTATCAATGTACTGCCAAATTTTGACTGTGTAAAATTCATTTGTGCAATAACTAAACATGCGTACTCTTACAGTGATGCCATGTGGAATGGTGTACAACTTGCTCTAAAAGGTTAGAAGGAAATGTAATGTCAAGCCAGGGTCGCAGAAAGATTGTGTAGGTACTAGAAAAATACAGGAATTTGGGGGCACTTGGATGGCTCAGTCAGTTAAGTGGCTGCCTTCGGTTCAGGTCATGATCCCAGGGTCCCAGGATCCCGCTCAGCTGGGAGCCTGCTTCTCCCCCTCCCTCTCCCTCTGCCCCTCTTCCCTGCTCGTGCCCTCTCTCTCAAATAAATAAAATCTTAAAAAAGAAAAATACATGAATTTTGCCTCATGAATGTGCAAGGGAATGTGTTCAGGGCCTTAAATAGCCCTGCATAAAATGCAACACGGTTCTGAAGAATGACTAGAAGGAAGAACCAAAAGAACCATGGATAGATAAACACTGTAAAAGAGATGTGTTGTAATTATGGTTGACTTTTATGGTGTCTTGAGTTTAATCCCTCAGTGTACCTTGGTCAAATGGAAAAGATGGGCAAAACAGAAACTGTGACCTATGACAAGTGCCATAATAGTGATATGTGGAGTGTTACTGGACTATAAATGAGGAAGGCTGTGTGCTGTCAAAATTGGTCTTTTTGTGAAAAGGGAGACAGAGAACAATTAACTTGCTGTTTTTCTGGAGATATCTTCATTACCATCTCCAGATAGTCATTAAAGTATTAGCATTGGGGGGGGTCACCTGGGTGGCTCAGTCGTTAAGCATCTACCTTCAGCTCATGTCATGATCCCAGGGTCCTGGGATCAACCCCCTCATCGGGCTCCCTGATTGGTGGGAAGCCTGCTTCTCCCTCTCCGGCTCTCCCTGCTTGTGTTCCCTCTCACTGTGTCTCTCTCTGTCAAATAAATAAATAAAATCTTAAAAAAAAAAAAAAGAATTAGCATTATGTGCCTGGATGGCCTGTGCCTCAGGTCATGCTCCCAGAGTACTGGGATCAAGCCCTACATCAGCCTCCCTGCTCAGCAGGGAGTCTGCTTCTCCCTCTCCCTCTGCAGCTCCCCCTGCTTGTGCTGTTGTGCTCACATTCTCCCTCTCTCTGTCAAATAAATAAATAAAATCTTTTAAAAATATAAATAAAAAATAATTAGCATTAAAGTTACATAATAATCCCATTCTGTAGATCATTTCTGTTCAGTGCCTGTTACCTTCCAGGCTCTTAAACAGTTTACTTTTATTAGTTAATCTTATTTAATCCACTCAGTTACTCAGTAAAATTGGCATTAGGGTTAACATTAGAGTTTTATGGATTAGAAATTGAAATTGAGAAGTAAAATTATTTGTCTAAGTCACAAAGTTTATAGTTGGCAGAACTGAAATTCAAATCTGGTCAGTTTAAACTCAAATCTTAGACTCTGTCCACTAAACTGTACTCCCTCCTAAGTGTGTTGTATTAAGTGTACACAAACATACACACTAATATTCAGTACCCACAATGCTCAAGCCCTGGCCTAAGCACTTTCATACATTATCTCATTTAATACCCACAAGGGCCCTTGCGGAGGGTGATATTTTATGTTTTATAAATGGGGCAGCTGAGGCCCAGAGGCCTCCCAGAAGGCAAATATAATATTAAGATTTGAACAGAGAGTATTTGACTTTAAAGTTTGTCGCTCTGCTTTTATACTTTAATGATTTTACAAAAATGATCCAAAGGTCATTAATTATAGGTTAATGCAAATGCATATATGGTGTGAACTGTGGATCTAAGACAATTCCATACTGATACTCAATTTTTTCAGCATTTATTGAATAGTAACTTTCCTCCATTGTCATCTTATTTCTGCTATTGAATCTATATCTGAAATTACTTTTCTTTTTTTTTTTTTTAAAGATTTTTTTTATTTCTTTGACAGGCAGAGATTACAAGTAGGCAGAGAGGCAGGCAGAGAGAGAGAGAGAGAGAGAGAGGAGGAAGCAGGCTCCCTGCTGAGCAGAGAGCCCGATGAGGGGCTCGATCCCAGGACCCTGGGATCATGACCTGAGCTGAAGGCAGAGGCTTTAACCCACTGAGTTAAATTTAAATTTCAACTGAAATTACTTTTCTAATCTATTTTTATTAACTGACAGCATGTATTTAAAAGTTAACTTTAATAGTATTTTTTATAGAACACATGCTTATTATAAGAAGGTCAAACATTATAGGAACAATTAACTTCAAAAATAGAAATCCCCATTTTTGTAATACAGATATAACTGCTATTAGCAAATTGGCATATTTTCTTGCTCCCTTTATGGACATACTAAATCTATATATAATTTTTAAAATATAAAATTGAGAACTTGCTTTTGGCACTTAGCAACTCTGATACCTTTAGTTTGGTCCTTAGTTTTATAATGTAGGAGTCATTTTATGGTATTTTTAAAAATATGGTAGGGTTCATTTTTTTCCCCCAAAATTTTAGCCTCTACTTTAATATTTCAGCAGGAGACTAGAAGCAATATAAGTTATTCCTAAGCCACTTGTTTCTTCTAATGCAAATTGTCTTTCTCATTGTCTCTATTTCGATGGAAATGAAATTAAATGAAGCCCCATCTTTCTATTTTTTCTAATCCTATAGGATTAAGACTTTTATACTGTTGTTAGCAGCCCTCTCTGCTTTGTATGCCAGCAGAAGGCAGAAACAGATTGGAACCTTGTTTCACACAAAGCAATGCTTTTTTTTTTTAATTTTTTTAATTAGGGGAGGAGAAAGTACTAAAAGTGGAAATGACTTATAACAACAGAGATATGTAGAAACTAAACAAATCTCAATACCAAAAGGAAAAGAAAAATATGTAATTTGAAGTAATTTTTCACATACAGTGTCTCCCAGGTTTTGGATTACTTATGTAAAGGATTTTAAACACACATAATATATAGGGCACTTTCCACAGGGAAGTTTGCTGGTAGCTATCTTTCTTACAAAAACATTTAAAAAATGCAAACCTAAATTGTTTAAAACTTCTTTTTTTAATATTTCTTTTTTTTTAAGATTTTATTTATTTGACAGAGAGATCACAAGTAGGTAGAGAGGCAGGCGGGGGTGGGAGGGTGGGGCTTGGAGCAGGCTCACTGCTGAGCAGAGAGCCCATGTGGGGCTCCATCCCAGGACCCTGAGATCATGACCTGAGTTAAAGGCAGAGGCTTAACCCACTGAGCCCCCCAGGGGCCCAAAACTTCTTTTTAAAAAAATATTTATTTAGGGGCACCTGGGGGCTCAGTGGGTTAAAGTCTCTGCCTTGGTCTCAGGTCATGGTCCCAGGGTCCCTGGGTCGAGCCTTGCATCAGGCTCTCTGCTCAGCAGGGAGCCTTCTTCCTCCTCTCTCTCTCTCTCTCTCTCTGCCTGCCTCTCTGCCTACTTGTGATCTCTGTCTGTCAAATAAATAAATACAATCTTTAAAAAAACATTTATTTATTTGAGAGAGAGAGAGAGAGCACAAGCAGGGAGGAGGGAAGGAGGGAGGCGAGGGAGAAGCAGACTCCCTGCTGAGCAGGGAGGCTGATGCAGGCTCAATCACAGGACCCTGATACCATGAGCTGAGCTGAAGAAGGCAGACGCTTAATGACTGAGCCACCCAGGCGTCCCTAAAACTTGTTTTTATAAAAAGTTGAAACTCTTGCATGTTCTTTTCTAGTTTGAGGAAACATTCCAAGGAAAATCAGTTTTTAAATTCATTTAAAAAATATTTACTTTATAAATGACCCACAACTAGTTTTACCATGTAAGATTAGTAGTTAAAGAAGACTACCATGAAGAAATTATATAGTAAATAATCCAAACACCCAAATTATTTCAATCTAGCTTTTGTTCTATGCTTATATATATAAAAGTGTGAAAGCTAATACTTTTGTATAAAAGTAATAGATACCCATGTTAGAATTTGACCAAAGCCTTGGGCGCCTGGGTGGCTCAGTGGGTTGTGGCCTCTGCCTTCGGCTCAGGTCATGATTGCAGGGTCCTGGGATTGAGTCCCCCATTGGACTCTCTGCTTGGCAGGGAGCCTGCTTCCCCCCTTCTTCTCTCTGTGTGCCTCTCTGCCTGCTTCTCTGCCTGCTTGTGATCTCTGTCTATCAAATAAACAAATAAAATCTTAAAAAAAAAAAAAAGAATTTGACTGGAAACCTAAAAAATGTTTTCTTGCCAGTTTGTATAAATTTATTATAAAAGGCAATAATTTAATAATCCTGAAATTTTAACTGCTGGACACAGTTTCAGAGCTACCTTATTTCTTGCTTATTTGGACTCATTCCAGTGTAGGTCAGAGGTTCCAAAAGAAACTTCAGTTCTCCTTGTCATTCCAATAGTAACTTGAGATCCTTGAAAAAGATAGATCAGCTACCTTTATTGATTTGGAAAGGCCTTGGGTTGAAATGGAGAAGGAAAGATGGGTAATGAAATGAATTGACAGAACCAATATAAACTACAGTTTTTTGGGTTTGTTTGTTTGTTTTAACCAGAAAATACTGAAATCACATCCTATAACCACATGTATTGCTTCTGAGGATATGCTTGGGTTCTTTTATGGGAAATTTTTCTTCCTGGTGACTGGCAAGGACAAATGAGCTAACTTCACAGAGTTAAATGATAGGGCAATACTGGGAAAATAAGTATGACTTTGGAAATGATGGTACAGCAAATCCGAAGTATTGCAACTCATATTTTTATTAGATCTAAGGTTCAGGTGATCATCATGTAATTCTTCACTAATACAACCTCACAAATCACTCCTCCCTTGTCTTCAGACAAAGAAAGTGTAAAGAGACATGGATTTCCTGCTTTTAAAGAGAAGAAAATAGGGGTACCTGAGTGGCTCAGTCAGTTGAGCAACTGCCTTCCCCTTTGGGTCATGATCCCAGGGTTCTGGGATCAAATTCAGCATCAGTCTCCTTTCTTAGCAGGGAGCCTGCTTCTCCCTCTGCCTGCTGCTCCCTCTGCTGTGTGTGTTTAAAACACACACACACAAAACGATATTCCTTCCATAACTGGAATCCTTTATCTCCCACTCCCCTTCACCCATTTTCCCTATTGCCCCATCCCACTCCCCTCTGGCGACCATCAGTTTGTTCTCAGTATTTCTAAGTCTGATTCTGCTTTTCATTTATTCATTTGTTTTGTTGTTTTAGATTCCACATATAAGTGAAATCATATGATATTTGTCTTTCTCTGTCTGACTTATTTCACTTAGCATAAAAACCTCTAGGTCTATCTATGTTGTCCCAAATGGCAAGATTGGAGATATATATATCTCACCATTTTCTTTATACATTCATCTATCAATTGACATTTGGGTTGCTTCCATTTTCTGTTGTAAATTATGCCACCCCAAACATGGGAGTGCATATATCTTTTCAAATTAGTGTTTTTCCTGTTTTAGTTTTCTTTGTGTAAGTACTCAGTAGTGGAATTAGATCATATGGTAGTTCTATTTTTAGCTTTTTTTTAGGAAACTACTATTTTCAACATTAGCTATACTAATTTGTGTTAACACCCATAGTGCATAAGAGTTCCTTTATCTCCACATCCTCACCAACACTTGTTATTTCTTGTCTTACTGATTCTAGCCATTCTGATGGGTGTTAAGGTGTTATGTCATTGGGTTTTTGGTTTGCATTTTCTTGATGATCAGTGATGTTGAGCATCTTTTCAGGTCCTCTATTTTTTTTTTTTTTTTAAAGAGAGATCACAAGTAGGCAGAGAGGCAGGCAGAGAGAGAGAGAGAGGAGGAAGCAGGCTCCCTGCTGAGCAGAGAGCCTAATGCGGGACTTGGTCCTCTATTTTTAATTGGATTATTTGGAGGACGGTAGTTTTTGGTGTTGAATTGTGTAAGTTCTTTATATTAAGCCCTTATTAAATGTATCAATTGAAAATATCTTCTCCCATTCAGTAGGTTACCTTTTCATTTTGTTGATTGTTTCCTTCACTGTGCAGACCTTTTTATTTTGGTGTAACCTCAAAACAAAAACAAAAATTTTTGCCTTTGTTTCCCTTGCGCTAGGAGACATGGCTAGAAAAATATTGCTACGGTTGATGTCAAAGAAATTACTGCTTATGTTCTCTTCTAAGAGTTTTATAGTTTCAAGTCTCATGCTTAGGTCTTTAATCCAAAGTACAGATTATTGGGCTTTACGCTATACTTTTTATACTACTGGTTTAGATACTGATTGGCTAATGCTAACAATGAAAACAATGCACACAGGAGAGGATTAAGGATAATGAAGAATAGTTCAGAGTTGGATATGGTGACTTTGAAGGGTTAGGACAGCACCTAAGTGGAAGGAATTGGGACTGACAAGAGACACTGGTTACAGAGATCTATGTTAAATTTCAGGATCTAGCATTGAAGGTTGCTAGGGACTAGAACATAAAGTGAGAAAAAGTGCTAAAATTGGAGCCTTGGCGAGCGGCTACAGTGTAGATACAGGAGGAAAAACAAGGCATTAAAAAATAGAGGGACAGAAAGGAGGAATAAAAAACAGTTGATGGAGTGCACGGTCAGATGTTGGAATGGGCAAGAATAAGGACTGGGAAATTTGGATTGGATAGGTAAGAGAACATTAGTGACTCTTTAGAATGTGGTTTTATTCAGAAGAGGTTAAAGAGCAAAAGGAGAAAATAAAAACAGCAAGCATAAACTTTTTTCTTTCCTTCTTTTCCAAAATGTGGTAAAGAAAGAAAGGAACCAAGTTGGGATTACAAAGTGGCTTTTTCAGTTTGGGTAAGCTTGTTACCATTTTTGGCCAGTATTTCTATGGAGACTTGTGTCTTGTGAGTCTCCTGTCTCTTTTGCTTTTCATTCTCTTCTCCCCAGCTCTTTAATAGTAGAATGTCCTATTCCTCACCTATGCTCAATCCCTTGGTGATCGTGGTAGAAGTCTTTCATTTGCCCCTCTGGGTTCACTCTTCCTTGTCTACCTGCTTTTTTCCCCACTAGGCTGACCTGCATGAATTACATCAACAAGCTTCTTTGCCCTTTGCTTTTGTTGAGTTTGGCCAATGGAGAGTCCCAACAGGACACTGGAGGGAAAGGAGGAGGAAAGTGAAATTGGAGCATTTATTCCCTTGGCTCCAAACTGCCTGAATTGACTGAAGGTCACTGCTCCCCTTGAGTCAGTCCCCTACAGGACTCCCCTGGGTCTGGAAACCAACCACTTCCTCTCCTGTTCATTTTAGGCCTAGGTGTGTCAACAGGATATCACACTCTGTTTTCCCTTGTAGTTTCCGTGACATCTTGCCCACACCTTTATAAATTGTCTCTTTATTAATCCTGTGCCATTCGTTTGCTGCTGGGACCCTGACTGATACAGTGATCTTTTCCAGTCTCATGGCTTTAAATGTCAGTCACACACCAGTTGCTCCCAAATTTATAGTTCCAGTTAAGACCTGTCTCTTAAACTACAGACTCATGTATTTGGCTGCCAGCTAGATTTGGTTGTTTAACATAGGTTTCAACTTACTGAACTTTCTTCCTAAACAAACTGTTGATGGCAACTCTGTCCCTCCAGTTGTTTAGGGCAAAAATCTCAAAGTCATCCTCAATTTCTCCCTTTTTCTCACCCCTCCCCATTTCTATCTGTCAGAATATGAGTAAGTCTACCTTTAGTAGAGAATCTCACCAGTTCTTACCACCTCCACTCATGCCACCCTGGTCTCACTACCATAATCTTTCTCTTCTAATAATTGGTCTTCCTACTTTTTACCTTTGCCCTCTTTCACTCTGTTTTCCATATAGTAGCAAGAATGATTAAAATATAAGTTAGGTCATGTCACTCTTTTACTTAAGACCTCTCTATGTCTTACCACTTCAGAATAAAAGTCAAAAGTCCTTACAATGACCTGAAAGTCCCCAAATGATCTGCCTCCTACCCCCATTATCTCTGTGACCCCATTTTCTACTCTATCTCCCTTGA
>PISX010008206.1:0-83510 GCA_004024625.1 Mellivora capensis | reverse complement strand
CAAGATGCCCTTCAACAGACGAATGGATAAAGAAGATGTGGTCCATATACACTATGGAGTATTATGCCTCCATCAGAAAGGATGAATACCCGACTTTTGTAGCAACATGGACGGGACTGGAAGAGATTATGCTGAGTGAAATAAGTCAAGCAGAGAGAGTCAATTATCATATGGTTTCACTTATTTGCGGAGCATAACACATAACACGGAGGACATGGGGAGATGGAGAGGAGAAGGGAGTTGAGGGAAATTGGGGGGGAGATGAACCATGAGAGACTATGGACTCTGAAAAATAACCTGAGGGTTTTGAAGGGGCGGGGGGTGGGAGGTGGGGGGAGCCTGGTGGTGGGTATAGTGGAGGGCACGCATTGCATGGAGCACTGGGTGTGGTGTAAAACTATGAATTCTGTTACGCTGAAAAGAAATTAAAAATAAAATAAAATAAAATAAAAAAAATTTAATAGAACATTTCAACTTAGCAGAAAGCCTATTTTATGAGTGTAAATCTCACTTTATGGCATATCTCACCTTGATTAAGGGAGAAGAAATAGACATTTGGCTATCAGTTTTAGACGGTAAATTCAATCTGTGATAGATAAAACAAATGGCTTCATGTCCTTGTCTATAGCAGGTCAAGGGTTAAAACCCCAGGCCTCTGAATCAGAGCTAAGATGTGTTTTATTCTTAGTTAAATTACACTAAAAAAAAAAAAAAAAGGAAAAGGAAAACTTCACTGTTCTGTGAAAAGCTCCTTCTGTCTGCAAAACATATTGCAAGATGTCAGACAGCATCAGCACCAAAGGGAGATGTGCTCTTAATCCTCTGTTGTTAGTAAGTGTCAAAAATGGCTTTCAGCAGAATAATTATAAGGTTATAGTCCACGGACAGTCATTTGGGAATCATGGGCACCTGCTGACTAGAATCTGGGATTTTAAAAGTTCATTCCCTTTGTGAAAAGAGAAACTTTTTCTTCAACATGAAAATAGAGAGGAAGGTGCCCTTCAACACTTGTTTTAAAATAGCCAAGTTTGCCATTAAGAGCCTAGTTAAAAAGAAGAGCTGTGTGACCATTCTGCAATGAATTCTAGGAATTTAAATATCTAAGGACAGCTCAAAAATGAGAAGGGGAGAAAAAGATAATTGAATAATGCCAACTCAATTAGCAGTCATAACACAGTTTCATTTATTTGAAAAGCCAGAGGTTACAATTTCATGATCCCACAGAAAAAGCACACCGCACGCTAATATTATCTTCTCTCTGATTTGTATTCAGATCACAGAGGGGTGACTATATTTAGATTTCTCCTTGCAATGCTTTAACCAAATGTCTCTGAAAAGGTAACTGGAAAGACAATTTCACATCAAATACTGATTTTCAAACTTTAGTCAGCACATATTGAAGACAGGATTCTTTTCCAAGTAGGATTACAGGGGTTCGTTGTCTGCTAGAAGAGGACCTGCATGAAAAGTCTATGTGATTTATGCTGAAATAAATCCTGTCATTCAATACCGACTAGGAAGCCACAGTTGCTAGGGTAACTGCTTACTTACAAGACTGGTTATACATAGTAATTTCCTAGCTTGTTCCATTCCAATCAATGGAGCAGCCATGTGGACTTTTGAACAACATGGTTACACCCTTGGTGTTCCCCAGAAAGGAAAGATCCATTATTTGCAAGTAACTTTGCAGATCCTTGATTTTCCATTATTTTGTAACTTCACTGATTTTTATTTGTATCTACCTTGAGACAAAGTAAGAAGGGGCAATCAGAAGTGAGCTTCTCTCCCAGCCAATAGAAAGCACTTCGATAAAGCTTTTATCGTTTTCTGCTATAGATTATAAGCACACATTTCTTGCTTAGTGATTCTTTAAATGTTGTCACAGTTTAAGAAACACCCCTAGGGCAAAAGATAGGGGAGAAAAAACAACTTGTGTTAACCAGTTAACAGCTATGTGCATAAAAAGTCTATTATATGAAGAATATTACTCCATAAAGTAGAATTTAAGGTTTTTATTTATGTATTTAAGAAAGAAAGAAAAAGAAAGAGAGCAAGAGAGCAGGAGAGGGAGAGCAGGGAGAAGGAGCAAAGGGAGAGGGACAAGCAGCCTCCCCACTGAATGCTGAGCCTGACTTGGGACTCGATCCTACAACCATGAGATCATGATCTGGTTACCTGAAATCATGACCTGAGCCAAAACCGAGAGTCGAATGCTTCATCAACTAAAGCATCCAGGCGCTCCTCCATAAAGTGGAATTTAGAAGTAAGTTAGAGTACAATGTTAAATTTAGTGTTGGCACTAATTTTTCAGTCCACATTCAGGGACTGCCTAGCTTGTGTCAGGCACTGTCATAGGCCCAGGGGATAGGGCATTAAGCAAAGCCCAGTGCTATAGTCGTTGGATTAATATGCCACCTGCGACATGAGTGGTGGGAAGGAGTCCTCAGAGTAGTGGAAAAGTAAACTCTTATCTCTTAATTATGCAATTTGGAGCAAGTTAATTTCCCTCTCTGACTTTCCACTCCTCTATTTGCAAAACGGATTATGTGTTCACGTAAATTTATTGAGAAGATAATGCATGATAAAATACATGAGAGCATAGAATGTAGCCTGTTTCCCAACCACTGTTTCTGGAATCTGCTTCTTTCTATAAAAAGTAAAATTGCTGTGAAATTTGTCCTGCCTTTATCCTAGAAATTCAGATCAGTCAAATAGGAAAAAGGAGTTATTCCTAGGTTGGAGATCACTGTGACTTACATGGGAAAGTGAATTAAAGAACATATTCCCACTAATAGCATTGCGTAGTCCTGTGAATAGCCGGTAGAAACCTGAAATAGCCAGCTATAGATAGAACTCTAGCATACAGTAGCAGTAGGGGGAACGGTGTAGGAGTATACAGTTATGTATAAAGGGCTAAACAGAGAACTGGAAAATAATAAATATCCAAAAATGTTTATTATGTTATAAATTATAAATAAATAAATTTGTATTATATTATAATTTATACAAGTAATGTGCTAAATGTTCTACATATATGATTTCCCTTAATGCACACACTTAATGTGATTCATACTTCATAAATGAGAATTTTATTTTTTATTATTATTATGTTCAGTTAGCCAGCACGTAGATGAGAATTTTTAAGTGCAGAAAAATTAAGTGAAATATCCAAGATTATGCTAATAAGTGAAGAGCTGAAATGTAGGCCAAGAACAAACAATGAGTAATAAAACATGTTGGAAAGAAAGACTCAGCAAGTAATACAATATTAATATTAATTAATCAATTAATCAATTAATACAATATTAATATTAAGACGAACTATCTTATCCAAGTAGTTTCTTCTACTACACAGTTGAGGGCCACCAAGTAACAGAAATAAATAGGAGGCTCCAGAGGAGACCATGCCCAAGACAATTTCCCCAGCCACAGATAAGACTTATCAGTAAGGTAAGGTTGGAAGTTAACATCACTGTTCACTATTTGTAATTCGACCACATACATAATCACTACTAAATTCATTCTATTCATTCTTAGTGCTATTTAATATCACTGCAAAATGGTAAGGTTTTTAAACCAACTTTGTGAAATGACATTGGCATGAGATTCCTGAACCCAATGGATCCCAAATGAAGACAGTAATCAGAACTCAAGTACCCCCAAAAGGCAGACCAGTCCAGTAACTGCTATTACATATAGCATGATGCTTCAGTCAAGCTTATTTTCTATTTGTGTGTGCATTTCACTACTAATTATGTTTAAGTCTTATAAACACACAGAAGTTTTCAAGTTTATTTAAAATACATCATATCTCCTCAAACTTTTTCAGCTTCTGTTTAAGTTACTTAATAGAGAAATTGAACAGCATGAGTCTATATTATTCATGTGAATTTGTTTTAAAGAACCAATTGAATGACTCAAAATCACTGCAATAATGGGTACATAAATTTTATATCCTAATCAAATTAGTATTCAGAACCTATCAAATAGCATGGTTAAACTTTCTAATCAACAGTGAAATTTTACAGATTCAAAGCTCAATAAAACTAACAATTTTATGGTGAAAAATTAGTTTAATTACCAATGAACTTCAGTAAGATTAAAAATGACTTGTAACAGAAATAAGTAGGTGAGACGGCAGTGGGATAACATATTCAAGGTGCAGTAAAAAAGAATGTCATACAAGAATCTTACGTCAAGCAACATTATCCTTCAAAAATGAAGGAGAGCGGCACCTGGGTGGCTCAGTCCGTTAAGCATCTGGCTTTGGCTCACTTCGTGACCTTGGGGTCCTGGGATCGAGCCCCATGTCTGGCTCCCTGCTCGGTGGGAAATCTGCTTCTCTCTCTCCCTTTAGCCCACTTCCCCCATGTTCTCTCTCACTCTCCCTCTGGCTCAAATGAATAAATAAAATCTTTTTAAAAATGAAGGAGAAATTGGTATATTCCCAGGTAAGCAAAAACCAAGAATTCTTTATGAGCTGATGTGCCCTACAAGATGTACTGAAAGGGATTCCTTCAGGCAGAAACCAAAGGACATTAGAGAGAAACTCAAATCAAATTGAATAAATAAATAGTATTGGTAAAGGTAATGAAGAAATAAAGAACACCAAGGAAGGTAATTATATAAATAATATACTGTATAAAGGGATAAAAATGTAACATGATTTCCAATGGGCAAAGGATTTGCATAGACATTTTTCTAAGAAGTTATAGAAAATGGCCAATTAGTACATGAAACAATCCCCCGTGTCACATCTTTAGGGAAATGGGAACACAAACCACAACAAGATGCCATTCTTCCCCAGAAAGATAAAAGATAAACAATTTAACAAGTGTTGTGTGGTGTGAAAAAAAGAATACCTTGCTTCATTACTGATGGATACATAAAATGACACAGTCACTTTGAAAAGCAGTTTGGCAGTTCCACAAGACGTTAGAAATAAAGTTCCTAAATGATCCAGCAATTCTAATCCTAGATGCTTAATCAAGAAAAATAAAAATAATGCGTTCACACGAAACTTGTTCACAAATGTTCATGGCAGTGTTATTCTAAATAACCAAAAAGTAGAAACTTCCTATGTATCAACTAGTGACTGAATAAATAGATATATTTGACAATAAAAGGATGAAAGACGAATGTATGATACAATATGGATGAACCTTGAAAAAAAATTGCTAAGTGAAAAAAGCCAGCCACAAAATACTGTGAATTGCATGATACCATTTATACGAAATATTCAGACAGAAAGTAGGCTATTGGTTGCCAAGGCTGAGGAAAGGGAGGAATGGAGTGTGACTGGTAGTAAGGTGATGGTAACACTAAAGGATTAGAGAGTGGTGATGGTTACAGAACACTGTGAGTATATTTTCAAAATCACTAAATTGCGCACTGTAAATAAGGTAATTTTATGGTATGTGAATTATATTTCAATTAAGCTTTTATTTAAAAAATCAGGTTAAGGAGAGAATCTCTAACCCAGAGTGAACCCTATAACAATTATTTGATTCTTATCTTTTTATCCCACAGCTGAGGAAACTAAAGACAAGATAAATTAATTGCCTAAGGGCTCAAAACTTCAATAAAATGACTGAATTCAGTATTGGTCCCACGGCATTATGTAGATAGAGCATGTGTGTGTGGAGTGTGAGAACACTTGAAAATTGTTTAGGTGGGTGTTTAATATCTAAACAATATGTTTGCTTTTACTTTCAGAGACCCTGGGAAGATTACCCCATTGGATAAACTTTCCAAACTATAAACAAGTCTTAGTTGGAAATGTAATTCAGGTTTACGGTATTTTTTTAAAGCATTTTATTTATTTATTTGACAGAGAGAGAAAGAGCAAGAGAGGGAATATAAGCAGGGGGAGTGGGAGAAGGAGAAGCAGGCTTCCTGCTGAGCAGGGAGCCCGAAGCGGGCCTCTATCCCAGGACTCTGGGACCATGACCAGAGCCAAGGACAGACGTCTAATGACTGAGCCACCCATGTGCCCCATAATTCAGGTTTATGTTGTCAAGCTTTAAAAGTAGTTTAGGATAGAGGTTTAAAACAGACCTCAGACGGGGGCACCTAGATGGCTCAGTCTGTTAAGCATCCAACACTTAATGTCAGCTCAGGTCATGATCTCAGAGTCATGGGATGGAGCTGTGCAAGGAGTCTGCTTAAGATGCTCTCTCCCTCTCCTTCTGCCTCTCCCCAACTCATGTGCATGCATGCTCTCCCTCTCTCTAAAAAAAAATCTTAAAAAAATAAAATGAGCATCAGAGTGACCTGCCTTCAAATTCTGGTTCAGCCACGTGACCTCAAGTGGGTAGCTTAACCAAGCTAAGCCTCAGTGTCTCTCTGCAAATACAAACTAGCAAAGATGAAAAAAAAAAAACCAAACAAACTTAAATCATGGTGTTTTGAGAATTAAATGAGAAAATGTATGTGATGCCCTTATCTTAGTGCCCTGATACATACAAAGTAGTCAGCAAGTGCTTCTAACAATGAGAATGAGAACGATGATGATGGTGGTAAAGAAACTGGATTTGGTAACAGATTATAGAGGTCATGTAGGGGGTTTCCCGTCTCCTTCCTGAGGTTCCTGTTCTCATCATGATCACATTTTTGTTGACACATTATTGGAACCATATATGACTTCCTTTCTTCTCATTTGTCCACATGGGAAAATCTGAGACTACTGACAGAAACAAGGAACCAAAACAGAAGGCAGTAAAGATCATGAGGGAGCATCTTTGCATGTCTTTGTTGCCCGCTCCCGCACCCCAAACCCCCAACCCCTGGCTCCGAGTGCTGATTTCTGCTTTGTTCTCATTGACTCTGCAGCTGCTAGACATAGGAAGTTAAGTGATTAGGATGTTCAAAGAAACCTAGATGTTCACCTGGATAATCAATATAACATTTCAAAGATCTATTCCAAAAAAGGTAAAACTCTGTTACACTTATAGAAAGATTTCTTGGGAGAGAAGATTCAAATCTATTGTGCATGATCCTCATAGATTGATCTAATTTTCTTCAACTATTTATCATTTTTATTGTTTCGAGGATATGGATAAACAGACCATGACATTTTCCAGATTGCACTCATTCATATCTGGTCTGCGATAAATATATTTCATGGCCTCATAGTGGTAAGTGATTAAGATACTAAGAGAAGGAAAAGGAACTATCATTTGCTAGGGCCAGGAGGTCATCTCATTCAATCCTCTAAAGACCTATGTGGTAGGTTTTCGTATTCTAATCATATAGATGAAAAAAATCTATGAATCAGAGGGACATAAGAGCACATGGCTAATAGGTGGCAGAAAGAGAAGTCATAGGTTCTCCCTTCGAAATTAGTACTTTTATAACACTTTTAGTAAGATATACTGTTCATACCATAAAATTTTCTTGATAGGAGAAAAATAAATATGTCTAAATTGCAAAACTGATACTCTGTCTGCTACACAATGCCGCTTTACCATGGGTTAAATATGACAGAAGGAAAAAAGAATCTTCATTATTGTGCCAAGGACTTGCTTAAAAAATAATAGTCCATGTCTTCGATGTTAAGGTTCATATCAAAAGTGGTAGGAAAGTCGTCAAGTATTTATGCACCAGATTCTTTAAATTAGAACACCACAGGGTTAAGCCATTTTGGCTGGAGGTAAATTAGTTTCCTATTGGAACTATGCTCCATGTTACCCCATGTGAAAAACTTCATTCCAAATTTAAGATCTATCTCTTATTAGCTATGTGACTTTGGGCTTAATGTTCCAAAGACTCCACTACCTCATAGGACTGGTACAAGATTTTTGATTAAATGTTTACAAAGTATTTTTTCTCTATCAGACACATATTGGGGTCTCATTAAGGACGCATTCCTTCCCTCTCTCCTTGTTTTCTTTGCCCTCTTTGAAATATAAGCACTTCCAGGAAGTATAGAACATTAAATTTTAATAAGATATGAATTCTCATATATATTACTTCTTATCAATGAGGGATGCTAAGAGTATAAGGACTTTAGCTCCATAAGTGGAGACAGACTGAGGTGGTTGAGGGGACCAGGAGAGACAGAGAGAGAATCAAGAATTATGCAGCATAAATGGAGAGTAAACAAACCAAGGAATACCACAGGAACTTGTTCCTGAAGAATACCCAAAAATTTTTAAAGTAAAAACAAGCAAATAAATCACATCAAAATGTATGCAATAAAAATTCTTCCTGGAAAATTCTAGGAAAATTAAGGAACAGAAATGATTTGACTTGAATGTCAGCAACCTCACTTTATTACTCTAATCTTCTACAATGAATTAGTTTTCTGATAGGAAGATTTTCCCCCCTCTGGATAAAATACAAAATAGCGAGCAAAGTTAAGTTATAAATATCACTAGAGAAATCTTTGAGTAAAAATCTACTGAGTTCTTCAAAGTGATTGGAAAATTATTTCAGGCTACTTAATTTCAGAGAAACAAGTTTATAGTTTTTCCAACTTAAAAATAATTTGGTTGACTTAAATTTTTTTAGGTTGAACTATCAACTCTCATCAAATGAGTTCTGCTACCTTTAAATTCAGCTGTTTTTGTTTTTTGGGATTTTTTTTTTTGTCAAAACATTTTCTATTACACAGTTTGATGAAGGAAAGATGATAGGGTGCACTTTTTTCTTCTGACAATACATTGAAAAAAGAACTAGGTAAGAGAAATGAAATGCAAAACAAACAAACAAAATAAATAAATTTAAAAAACAGGGTACAAAGGGCATGGTTCACCAGCCTTTAGTTGTAGATTAATAAATTCCTTAGAGGACCTGTTTTCAATAAAAGCCCTTTTATGATCAAATATTAAAATTTTAAAGAAATTTTCCAAGGCACCATGAATTTTCATTAAAATCTTTCAAATTGATGAAATTTATTAAATTATCAATACAGAAACACTAATGCTCTTTGATTCAAAACAAAACTTGCCAATTATTTTTAAACCTTGGGAATAATAAAAAGGAAAAAAAAAAGGAGCCTTATACAAAGTACAGCCACATTCCAAGTGCCATGTACTAAAAGCTAAATAGAAATGCAGTTTTCTGTAGTAAGAATCTTGAGGTGCACCTAGCCTTAGAGTACAGTCAAGGTAATAGATACTGACCACTTGTTAATTTGTAACCTAGCTCCATTAATTTATTCACTGAAACTCTACTCTCAAAACAAGCACTCCTTCCATTTCAAAGTGCAAGAAAGAGAGTATGATCCATGTTGTCTCATAAACTGTCTTCACCTTTTTTACGTCCTACAATGGGTATACTTATTGGCTCCCAATAAGCTTTTTTTTTAAAATATTTATTTATTTATTCATTTGACAGACAGATCACAAGTAGGCAGAGAGGCAGGCAGAGAGAGAGAGGAGGAAGCAGGCTCCCTGCCGAGCAGAGCAGAGAGCCCAATGTGGGGCCTGATCTCAGGACCCTGGGACCATGACCTGAGCTGAAGGCAGAGGCTTTAACCCACTGAGCCACCCAGGCGCCCCTCCCAATAAGTTTTTATAATGCGGCTGCCTTGTCAGTCAGTGCACTTGCCCTCTTAACCGAAAATCTATAATATTCCTATCTCCAGAGCAAGCGATCCCTGTCCCAAATCCTGTAATTGTAGGCAGAAACTCATGCAGAAAACTTAACAAGTAAACTTTTAAGACAGCATGGTCATTTACAAATGTTAAAGAGCGACTTTTCAACAGCTATGTTTTGTGAGGCAATTAGATAAATTTGAAACCTTCATAAGTACATATAAAATATTAAAGACTAACTCATGAAATTTGCACTCTCAACTTCAATATTGGAAAGGAAAAAAATGAGTGATTCACAGCAGATAAAACAAGAGAATTCTAAAATATCCTTAATTTCAGATAAAAATTAGTCTGAGTTTTCTACAACTATTCCACATTTCCTCCCCCCCCCACCCAGGATTTATTTTTAATTGTGGTAAAATATATAAAATTTAACAGTTTTATCATTTTTAAGTGTGCTATCCTGTGATGTGAAGTCCATTCACAATGTTGTGCAACCATCATTGCTATTCATTTCCAGAACATTGTCATCCCAAACAGAAACTCTGTGTCCATTACACAATCTCTCCTCATTCCTTCCTCCCTCCAGCCACTATAACCTCTAGTATTTTGGCTGTCTCTATTAATGGCTTTTTCAGGGTACCTGATACAAGTGGAATCATAAGATACTTGTCCCTTTGTGTCTGTCTTATTTTATTTATAATAATGTTTCCAAAGTTCACCCACGTTGTAGCATGTTTCATAATTTGATAATTTATAAAGTATGAATAATATTCCATTATATGTACATACTACATTTTGTTTATTCACTCATTTATTAATGCACATTTAGGTGGCTTGATCTTAAGCAAGAGAAGTTTATCAGGATGGTACAATCACCTGTCATCCTATTGTGACCCATAACCCTCCCCTCCCCCCACCCTTTAACAGGAGACCCTGGAGGAAACATAGTCTTTCTATATACCCTAACATAGGCCAGACTATTCCTTTCATTGTTAAGTCTCTTCTATGACAACTTTATGAGTAGAAGAGAGGCTTATACAACTTGCCTCTCCCCAATTTCTTCTTCCCTGCCACTAATGGTTGGGCCTGCTTCTTGCTTCTTAGAAAACATTTCCACCAAAGTTATTCAACAGATTCAACTCAGGTCTTGCATTTTTATTCTAAACTTTGACTCAATAATGTCAAACATTTATTTAATTTCCTTTCAATCATCTAAAGGGTCTTAGATAACTTCTGACCTTTAATTAAATTGAAAAAATGGAGTTTGCTATGTATTAGTTAATTACATTTGCACTATCTCCAATTGCTGAATACAAGAAAATAGAGTTCTGTATTTTGCTTCACTACAAATTAAGAAAATATAATTCCAACATAAGTAGTGAGAGTTATCTTCCCCTACTTTAGAATATAAATGAAGGTTAAGAAATGTTCTTTTTAACTTATGCCTTCCACCAAAAAAGACCTCTCTCTAATTCATTTTCCAATGCAGGATTTCTAAAGTACAGCAGCTATAATCCTGAATACCTAAGATTCAAATGTGTCTTTGCTCATCTTGACATTATGCCCATTAACTTCAAACCTGTCAAAGGAAGTTTATTCAGGGGATGGGAAATATATCATCTTTGATCTAAAGTCTGTCATAAGAACCACCACTTTGGGCATTGGTCAAGTGACTGTCTAAACTTCCCTTAAGACTCTGTCTTCCCTCCTTCCCTCTTATTATTTCAAATTAACTAAATAGAGTTCTATAAAAATATACAGGTTATACTCACAGCACTAAAGAGATCTTTCTGAATCCATGATAGCCCAAATTACTGTGATTTAGTATCTATACAGTTGTCATACAACTGCTCAATCTATTGCTTATACTTAATTTTATATAAATTTTAGAATGTAATTTAATTTATTAGATGCTCAGACTATCATATGTAAAGTATATATAATAACATGTACTTTTTATATTTGCTGTAAGGATAAATTTTTGAACTACTTCTCAACCTACTGTTCTGGACTTCAAGCTCTATTACAAAGCTTGTAATATTCTATGACAGTACAGAACTGGCACTAAAACAACAACAACTACAACAAAAAGAGGGATATAAATCAAGGGAACAATGGAACAGAATAAAGAACCCAGAAATAGACCCACAACTATATGGTCAAGTAATCTTTGACAAAGCAGGAAATCATATCCAATGAGGGGGAGGTAGAAACAGTCTCTTCAACATATGGTATTTGGAAAACTGGACAGCAACATTCGAAAAGAATGAAACTGGACCACTTTCTTACACCATACACAAAAATAAATTCAAAATGGCTGAAAGGCCTAAATATGAGACAGAAAACCATCAAAATCCTGGAGGAGAACACAGGCAGTAACACTCTTTGACCTCAGCCATAGCAACTTCTTACTAGATACATGTCTGAAGACAAGGGAAACAAAAGCAAAAGTGAACTACTGGGACTTCATCAACATACAAAGCTTCTGCACAGTAAAGGAAACAATCAACAAAACTAGAAGGAAACCTTTGTAATGGGAGGAGATATTTGGAAATGACATATCTGATAAAGGGTTAGTATCCAAAACCTATAAAGAACTTATCAAATTCAACAACCACAAAACAAATAATCCAGTTAAAAATGGACATAAATAGACATTTTTCCAAAGAAGATGTCCAGATGGCGAACAGACACATGAGAAGATGCTTATCATCAGGGAAATACAAATCAATACCGGGATGGGATACCACCTCACACCTGTCAAAATGGTTAACATTAACAACACAAGAAGAAACAACAAATGGTGTGAGGATATAGAGAAAGAGGAACACTCTTACATTGCTGGCAGGGATGCAAACTACCGTAGCCACTCTGGAAAACAGTATGGAAGGTCCTCAAACAGAAAATCACACTGCAGAGTATTAACCCAAAGAATATAAAAATACTGATTTGGAGGGGTGCATGAACCTCGATGTTTATAGCAGCATTACCAAAATATGAAAATAGGCCAAGTGTGTGCATAGACTGTTTAGATATATATATATTATATGTATAGATATATATAATATGTATGTATATATAATGGAATATTACTCAACCATCAAAAAAGAATGAAATCTTGCCATTTGCAACATCGTGGATAGAACTAGAGTGTATTATGTTAAGCAAAGTAAGTCAGTCAGAGAAAGACCAATACCATATGATTTTGCTTATACATTGAATTTAAGAAAAAAAGCAGAAGAACATAGGGGAAGGAGGAAAAAAGAGACGGAGGCAAATCATAAAAGACTCTTAACTATAAAGAAAAAACTAAGGGTGGCTGGAGGGGAGGTGGGTGGGGGATGGGCTAAATGAGTGATGGGCATTAAGGAAGGCATGTGGGATGAGCAGTAGTTGTTATGTGTAAATAATAAATCACTAAATTCTACTCCTGAAGCAAATGTCACATGATATGCTAACTAACTAGAATTTAAATAAAACTAAAACACCATAAATAAATAAATAATAAATCCACAGTGAGGATTATCTTTTTCCTTTGGTTTGGTTGTACTTCTGCTCCTTAACATCTGAACTCTTTCTTCCATCTCTAGGAACTGAGATTTGGGGAAGGACAAACCCTTTCCAAAACCAACAAACAAAAATATCCAGACACTTGCTTTATTGAATGGTAGGAATAGGGCATGGATAATTAACATAGTCCCGATCCATCAGATGGTGCTTTCCTGGATAGGTAAACTTATCTTAAAAAAAAAAAGATTGTTTTAGAATTTGCTGTGGCAGAAGAAATGCCTGTCTTTTCACAATGATGCCCATAATCCAATTGTGATACCAGGAACCTTTCAAAGGTGCCATCTATTGAACAGTAGAATCCGTGCCAAGCCCAGTGTTCCATGTAGTGGTTTTGCCCACATAGCTGTCCTTGCCTTTTGCCTATTTTTAAAGGGTCTTCACAGTAAGTGATTTTTATGTTTAAGTAAATCAGAATCTGTCCACTGTTTGCCAAAAGAACCCTGTGAGCAAAGCCAGGGTTGTCCTCCTCAATCCTACCAGAATCGATCCCTTAAAGCCCAACTACTTTGCAAAGCCTTTTCTAACCACTTACGTTTAAAACTGTACACTTAAAGCCCCTGAATATCTGCAGCATTCAGTTGTGAAACATTGTTCTATAAATGTAGAGGGAAAGTCTTTATGGCAAATCTAATACAAGTCAAGACATTGAAAGACTGATAGGATTTTGACAACTGAGATAACATAATCAGGAACCAATGGAATAAGACCATGTGTTAGAATAAGTCTTCTCCAAAGAACTGATCTTTTTATACAAAGAGATTTATTGTAAGGAATTAGCTCACACAAGTTTGGAGGCGGAGAAGTCCCAAGATCTCAGTCAACAAGATGCAGACCCGGAAGAGTCAATGTGTAGTTCCAGTCTGAGTACCGAGGCCCAAGAATAAGAAGAACTGCGGAGAAAGATGGAGTGTGAAGGCCAGAAAACTCAGCTCAAAGAGTCTGGCAGGAGGAATTCCCCCTTATTTCCTGAAACGTCAGCCTTTTTGTTCTAATGGATAGAACGAAGCCCACCCACATTGGGGAAGACAATCTACTTTACTCAGGCTACTGATTCAAGTGTTAATCTCATCCAAAAATGCCCTCGAAGGCACACCCAAAATAACATTGATGAAGATTCTGGGCACCCTGTGGCATAGTCAGGTTGACACAGAAAATTAATCATCACAGGCCAAGCCTGTCAAAAGTGCAAGATCTGTTCTGCGAACAGTTAGCCTGCAGTGTGTCTGAGAAGACTAGCAGTGGGGGGCTCCTGCCTAGACTGAGAGATAAGGACCAGGAGTCAGGGCTGGGAAAGGGGATATTTTCGTTTAGTTTTTTCTTTCTTCTTAAAATACTAGAGCAAAAAGATGAAAAAAACCAAGCAAAATAGAATCCTATAGAAGAATACCAGAAGCCAAATTTTGTACAGCTTAGTGTCAGAGTGCAAGAGTGGGAGAAAAGAAAAGCCGTAAGTCATAAAAAGGCAAAACTGAAATCAAGTAGCAAATAAGAAAATGTGTGTCTATGTATGTGTTTTATTCTGTGTGTGTATATTTTTATCATACTTTAGATTCACATGAAATAAAATAGCTTAACCATTCACAAGTATAACTCATAACACAATGAATATGGTTCAAAAATACAATTAAAAGAAAGGAAAAATTGCCTTATTAGGAGGTTAATGTTATCACTGCCTTGAGCTTGAATATCTTGCTAAATAGGGAATCCTGGTGACTCAAGTTCTGAATGCTTCCTGCTTTGAAAAAAGGGTTCTCTTCTTTTTGCTGTTTGCCCTGATGTTCACTCTAAATCTCTCCTTTCCCCCAACTCTCTTCTCTTTCGAAGACAAAAACTTCAGCCTGAGGAAGACAGAAAGAAAGGAAGCCAACTGCCAATTATATTATGTCCAAATTTGCATTATTCCTAAGTGTGTTTGCACAGCAGGATTTTCCTATCCTAAATAAATACTTCACACACACAAATGCACACACACAAATGCACACACACACACACACACATCCCAAACCACATGCACACACACACACACAATGTATTTATTTAAAAATAGGAAAAATATTTATTTTTGTCTTTTATACTCACAGATATTTAAATCTCTAACTGAATTCACATACCACCACTCACTCTTTCCTTTTTTAAAATGAAAATACTGACACAAATGTTTTCCTTAAAACCAGTCATTTGAAAGCTGTCATGGTTCAGTCACTTCTGAAGAAAATGTCTTAGCAATTACATTAGCCGGATATGCATTGCAATGATCAGAGACTTCATTGTATTCAAAAGAAGCCGAAGGGAACAGAGTATTACACATGATCAACATTCAGGAAATACTCACAGAATTATTTTCAAGTGAGTGCAAGACTTCTACTGAATAAAAGCTGCAATATTTCCAAGCAGCTGTTACAGATTCATAGCAAGAATTACAAATGCACATACAATCCATATGGAATATAGTAGTTTAACAATTGCAGTTATTATCAGAGATTCCCTGTTTGAGAAGAAGTAAAATATGGGGGTTAGGTGTTCTAGATCCTAGAACGAGACTGAATGCTGATTGTAATCTCTTGGCCTCAATGTCCTTATTTATAAAATAATGTGGATAAAATTAGTAACTGTCCTGAGGGAGATCACAAGTTTTAGAGGATAGAGATATACTCATATATATATGAGGGTGTATAATTTTTATTTACCTTTCTTCTTTTTCTTTAAAATATAAATTTATAACCAAACCCTTATTGCTAAACTTCTATACGTAGCCTTAATACTTTCTTACAATAGAATCCAATTTCTGTAACTGTCACAATTATATGTCTGCTAGGCGAATATAATAGCAAGCTTCTAATTAAAGTATGTCATCTCTACCTAAGTCTGTCCAACAGAACATTTCCAGTGATGCTGGAAAGGTCCTGCCCTGGACAAGCCAGGAGCCACTAGTCACTTGAGGCTACTAAGCATTCTAAAATGTGTGACTAAAGAACTGCTTATTTAAGCTTATTTCATTTTACTTTTATTTGGTATTTAGCCACAAGTGGCTAGTGCTTACTCTATTAGGCAGTTAAGCTTGAGAGAATTATTTAAAAAGGAAAAGCATTAAGGGAAAACATGATGTAGGCTAGATACATTACTCAGATATTGATTAGCTGTTCTGTAGAAAACTTCACAAAGAATGGACTATGTCAGCCTTAAAACTGATAGTTGGCATTTTTATTCATTTTTGTGATATTTCGTATATTAAACATTTTCTAAAATGCTTGGAGGAAAATGATTAGTACTTAGTACAGCTTAACTACTTTAAAAAAAAAAACCAAAATGTTATGTAATAGCCTCAAGATACTGATTTTTTTCAAGATATAGATCCAAAGATTTTTTGAAACCGGTTTTATAGACAATGCAAAAACTGATAGAAATTATGCATTACCAAAAACTTCTTTCAATCTACATATGCAATGACTTCCTAACTGCTTTCTCTGTTTTGATATCGAAAAGAAAATATTTACTTATACCATGGCTATTATAATTAAGAAACTAAGCAAAAGCTAACTAAGAAAACCTAGTGGATATTAGTAATTAGAAGGTTAATATAATTCCATCACTGAATAGCTCTCGGTGTGCAATAATAATATTTTACTTTTAATTTATCACCTAGTGGACAATTAAGGCTACCAATATTTTAGACAATTATTGGAAACGAAGAAGAAATATTCTATATTTCTATATAGAAATGTAGGTTTCTTTTTTGATATTTTATAATAGAAATTTTCTCTAATACAGTATGAAAGATCCAGGATCTATGGACTGAGATATATTTATATACAGTCTATAAATGAAGGCTTAATTCCATCCATGGTCAATTTTAACATGGTTAAATCTGGGAATGCTGTAGAACTTCTTTCTTTATTACCTACTTTTTATTGTTGATTAGAGTAAATAACTAGTAGAAAAAAATTTGCCATCTTAAAAGCAAAGGTTGGTAAGGTCTTAAATTTTTTTACCTTGTTTCTGTGAATAAAACATAAATTATTAGTTTATGTGCATAATTACTCAGAGTTTTTTTCACTGAATTGGTATTAGCCACAATAACATTCTTTTTTCACCTTACACTTTTTTACACCTTTTCACTTTTTCACCTTTTACACCTTTAGTAGTACTCACTTTCCTACTATTCACACAACCTATCAAACTACAGAATGCCAGCTAAAAGCAATCATAAGGAATAAGAGAGGCTAAACAACAAAAAATGTAATTTAACAAATTAAAAAATTAAGACTAAAAGAGGCTAGCTATAAAGAAATAAAAATTTCAGTGAAACAGCACACCTCAACAAAAACGGAAGCCAAGAGAGTTACATATTCAAAGTGCTGAAAATAAATGACTGCTTTATAATTTTATATATACTTAAAACATTTGTAAAGAATGAGAATTAATTAAAACATTTTAAAGTCGAAAATAAAAGATAATACTTTTCACCTAAAACGGTTTCTCATTACTGGAATTGGAAAAGTTCATCTTGATAGTTAAGTTGGATCCAGAAATAAAAATAGAGTTTTCAGAATATATTATTCCCAAGAACATGAAAAATTTACAGACATTAACCATGGGTTATTCTATAACCTTTAGAGATAATAAAAATCTAACAAGTTCAAACACTTAAAATCATACAGATTGTATTTCCTCATCACAAAATAAGTTTATTGGAAATTACTGTAAAAAATATAACTTCCTAAAACTTATAGGTTTAAACATTTTATGAAACAAATTTCTGAATAAACTGGAAGACAAAGAGAAAACCATTATGCAAACTAGTAAATACTTAGAATTGGTTTGTAAGCACAGGAAAGAACATGAAGTATATAAGGACAGCATTTTTTAAAAATTTTTTTGTACAGATTTTATTTATTTATTTGACAGAGATCACAAGTAGGCAGAGAGGTGGGAGAGGGAGAAGCAGGCTCCCTGCTGAGCAGAGAGCAATGCAGGGTTTGATTCCAGGACCCTGAGATCATGACCTGAGCTGAAAGCAGAGGTTTTAACCCACTGAGCCACCCAGGCGCCCCCATAAGGACAGCATTTAAAGTATTAAATGCTTGTTAGAAAATCTGTCTAAAAACTGATTTAAGCACGTACTCAAACAATCAGGTACCAAACTTAGTGAATCAAAAAAATTTGAAAAAAAAAGAAAAGAATAGTAATTGATGCACAAAACAAAAAGACAAAGATAATGTAGAGCAATTCAGCAAGACAAAGCTGACTCTGAATAGACAAAAAGACAAACCTCTGGCAAGATTTTCAGGCCTCTTTACTAATGACCCTCATATTATTTTGTTGGTATTCAGACAAGACAGATACTATATTAAAGGAAAATTTAGTTCAGCCTTAATGATGAACCTATATGCAAAAATCCTAAAGATGCTTTAGCAAATTGAATCTAGTGGTGGATTCCATAGACAAATAGAATAAATCATAATGAATTTTATTCAATTCCTGGAATGCAAGCAACAATTAACATTATAAAGTCAAATAGAATTCTTTTGTTTTTAAAGATTTTATTTATTTATTTGACAGAGATCACAAGTAGGCAGAGAGGCAGGCAGAGAGAGGAGGAAGCAGGCCCCCCGCGGAGCAGAAAGCCAATGCGGGGCTCTATCCCAGGACCCTGGGATCATGACCAGAGCCGAAGGCAGAGGTTTTAACCACTGAGCCACCCAGGCACCCCGCGTCAAATAGAATTCTTATGACTAGAGAAGAAATGATCATTTCCATAGAAGCAAAGTATACAATAAAATTATATCATTGTAAGAATATAATCTTAGCTAATTAAGTCAAATGATTTTTCCTTAACCCAGTACAGAGTATTAGAGTTTAGCTGCACTGATTGTCTACTCAAAAAAATATAATTATAGCTATACATAGCTATCTTGCCATATTCCTTCTTAACCATTCTGGAAGTTAAGGGTGACCATGTAACTAAGTTCTCACCAATACAGTGTGAGCAAAAGATCTTTATTTCACTTCTTAGTTGGGCATTTACACATTGGTTGGGCCTCTTCCATGCTCTGAATCTCCTATTTTTTAAAATAGCTTTATTAAGCTATAACTGATACACAAAAAACTGTACATATTTAATGTAACATTACATATTTAATGGAAAGAAAATATTTAATATTTTCTTAGTTAGCTTTTGCTTAGTTTCTTAATTATAATAGCCATGGTATAAGTACATATTTAATCTGATAGATTTATCTATCTATCTATCTATCTATCTATCTATCTCCAAACTCATCAAATGAAACCATCATCACATTCAATGTATAGACATACCCATCATCTCTGAAAGTTTCTTTGTGTTCCTTTGTTGGTTTGGTTTGGTTGGTTTTGTTTTGTGTGTGGTAAGAGAACTTAACATGGGACCTACCCTCTTAACATTTTTCTAAGTGCATAATACATTATTATTGACCGTAGGCACTATGCTGTGTAGCAAATCTCTAGAATTCAATTCATCTTGCATAACTGAAATTTTACACCAATGGAACAATTCCCTATTTCCCCATTCCCTCAGTCACTCAAATAGTCAAAGGTATATTAAAATGTGCTCATTGTCACTAACCATCAGGAAAATGCAAATCAAAACCACATGTGATATCATCTCATGCCAATTAGAATGACTATTATACATATATATATTTTTAAATGTTGGTGAAGATAGAGAGAAATTGGAGCCTTTCTACACTGTGGTGAGAATGTAAAATGATTCAGTTGATATGGAAAATAGTATGAAGGATGTTCAAGAAATTAAAAATAGAACTACTGGAGCATTATAGAGAGAGAGGTGGAGGGATGGGCTAACAGTGTGATAGTTATTAAGGAGGGCACATATGGTGACGAGCGCTGGATGTTATACACAACTAATGAATCATTGAACACTACATAAAAAACTAGTATATTGGTTAATTGAACATCATCATAATAATAAAATCACTGATGTAACAAATTAAAAAATAAAACTAAAAAATAAATAAAAATAGAACTACCATTCAATCCAGCAATAACACTTTTGAGTATATGTCCAGAATAACCGAAATTAAGATATTAAACATACTTTGAAATAAGGATCCTTATTTATTGCAGCTCTATTCACAATGGCCATCAACACGTGAATGGATAAAGTATGGTATACACATATAATAGAATATTTTTTTTAAAAGAAAAAAATTCTGCCATTAGCAACAATATGAATGAACCCTGAGGACATTGCACTAAATGAAATAACTCAGTCACAGAAGGAATACTGCTTGATTCCACTTAGATGAGGTACCTGAGTAATCAACTTACAAAAGCAGAGAATAGAATGGTATTCTCCTTCTCACTGACTGAAACCCAGACTTTGCCTGCATCTAGGTAGAGCTATGCCAGTTCTTACAAAGCCTAAGGCAGGAATGTCTTAAGCTGGGATTTATGGAACCAAGAGTTCTATGGGTAGATGCAGACTCTGTGAGCCTGAATGTGGTAAATTAAACCTTCATTTTCCCTGACCAAAATGTAGCATTTCCTTCCATCATGAAGGTAGACTACAAACTACCTATGTACTAGCAGTGACTTCATCCTCAGAAATTAGATATTTTATATCCAACCACAATTGCTGCAAGTATCATAAAGCAGAGTTTGTGATTATCAATTCTTCAAAATTATGATAGCTACTGCTATATCTATTTAATTCACAAACAAAAAAATCACAGTAGAAATAGCAAAGGGATTGGAAAATAGAGCAATGAAGTACAATAGAAAGCCCAGAAACAATAATCATGACACAGAACTATAAGCAGTAGCATTAAGAGGGAAATAGATGGACCCATTAAGAAATCATGCTGAGAATATGATTACCCAAACGGAGAACAAAATCAACTTGATCCCTATCACACAGCAAGTATAAAAATAAATTCTAAAAATTTTGAAGATTTGGGAATTAAAGACAGGGGAATATTTTTATGAATGTTGATATATGAAAGGATTTCTTAAACAAGATTCATAAGGACAAGCAATAATATTCTTAATGAATCTTGTTATATTAAAATGAAAATTGTATTCCTCAAGTAATACTGCATAGTGAAAAGTGGGCCAGATATTTAAACTAAGACCTTTGTAACACATAAAACTTGAGACTTATTTGTATTTATGATAAATAGGTCAATCTTATAAATCAATGAAAGAAAAACACAAGTAAAAAAGAATTGATAGAAGAAAACTTAATGTACAGTAAATATTCAATTTCACTGGTGGTCAAGAAAAATGTCTACTAAAGTAAGAACAATGTTGTACTCATCAAAACAGAAAAATTAATAAGTATGGTAATAAAATGTGTCTATGAGAGTCAAAATCTCTTGAATGAAAAGACTAAATAAAGATAGTATCAAGATGGGTGATGATGAAGTTAAAACCTGAGATTCTTGTATTGCCTGAAAAAGATATTAAGAAATTATTTGATTTTAGACTTAGTTGAGCATTTGTGGTAGAAGTACTAATACATCCACCAAAAGAAGAGAGAATATAGAAATTCAAAGACAGTAATGGAAAGGAAAATGGAATAAAAAAACTTTCAAACCACGTTCCTCAAAAAGAAGAGGAAAAAAGCATAAAAAAAAAAGTGGACAAATTAGGATGGTCAAAACATAACTATAAAATCATTGGTGCCATTACTGAAAGAACAGATTCGGAAATCAGATTGTCTCAGGCCACAGCTCATCTTTACCAGTTACTCACTGCATGTCATCCAGCAGCTCTGTGCTTCACATCTCACATTTCTAAATTGTCGTATTAACTCAGCAGACCTCTATGAGGATTAGACATTACAGTTACATTAAATATTATATGATGGAATATTGATGAGCACATAGTGAGCAACACATGTATTTGTTTAACAAAGGAAAATAAGATATAAAATTTAAAGGAAAAAAAAAGACCATGGGATATGACATGTGAGAGTGATCTAATCTGATCTATGTCATATGAAAGTCTAGTCCCAGGTAGATCAACCAATGAACATCTAGAGAGATAGGAAGAAGTTGAAAGGGATCCAGAAAATAAAAATACAAATAAAAGGGATAAAGGGGACCCAGAAAGTAGAAAATAGGGGGAAAAAAAGGTAAAGTGTAAAAAAATAGATCCTCGAGAGAAATAAGGACTTACCTAAACTGGAAAGTGAGAAAATTGATGTGCCAAACAATGACCACTGTTATATTATTAAATTCTGGTGAGAAAATAGTGAACCAGATTTCTTTAAGACCAGAGATAACTAAAATAAGAAAATTAACTCAAATTAAAGCAAAAATGATTAAGATTAGGAAAAATTATCATCATCCTCATTATTATTATTCATTGAACACCTATTATGTTAGACTCCTTTGAAGGAGGCTTTAAACACAAAACAAAAAGTATGAGACATAGTTACTTACATCAATATGCCTCAACAAGCAAGACCATGCTGCTTGTCTGATAATAGTGATATAAAAGATAATGCTGCATAACATGAGGGGGGGATAAAGAAATAAGAACAACAAAAGTCTCTTTCAATTCTAATGTATTTATCTTTTTTTTCCTCCTTCATATGCACACCTACAGCTTGAAAGCCAAGGTTCTAAAATGTTACCTATACCAATAGGAAAGTTACTAAAAATGCTGATTTTTTACCCTCCCCACCCCAGAGATTCTGATTCAAACTTGGATTGGAGGAAATGCTGAGCAGTTTTCCATAAGCAAAGTTTTCAATTTTCCATAAGCAACAATGAAGTAACAGATCCTGGCTTGGAGACTGGAAGAAAATTGATTAGAATTTCTATCATAGACATCTCTCTCTGAAAATGTTTATTAAGGATCCATCTGCTTATGATTCTGTCTTTAGTTTGGCACAAACATTTTATGTTTGTTTTATATAGATACATGAAATAATTTTATGAAAAAAATTAACTTATTTCCCAAAGTATGTGTAAGAAATTGGAAAAGAGTACTTTTAAAAAATGTTCTCTGATGTCTTTGAGCTTCAAAATTACATTTTTCTTACTAGAAAGAAATTGGTATATTCTGTGCTTGAATATTCAATAACTTGGAGGGCCTATATGCTCAATTCTGAATTATTTAATTAAGGTCATTGTATCCCCAAAAAGGATGAATCACACGGATTTCACAAAAACACAGAACACTTCTGCCTTCTGCTGGGTGATTATCACTCCCTTTTTCTGGCTCACTCGCCCACACAATGGCAGTCTTTGAATAATCCCTGCCCTTGGCCACCCCAGCTTCCCCTTTAGGCTGCTTCCACTACCTCAAACAGCTCTGTCATTCCCTGCTCTCATTGATGTGTTATTTATTTTTCAACACTCACCCTGAATGATCTTTTCAAATGTTTGCCTCTTTAATAAAATTCTCCATGTTCTATTACTCTTTTTTTTAGATTTTATTTATTTATTTGAGAATGTAAGTACAAGGAGAGGGAGGGACAGAGAGGGGAGAGAAGCAAACTCCCCACCCCCACTGAGCTCGGAGCCCAACACCAGCAGGGAGCCCAAGGGGAGCAGCATGGAGGAGGAGCCTAACTCCAGCACGGAATACCACACGGGATTTGATCCTGACTCGACTGGGAGCTATATTCCAGACCCTGAGATCATGGTATGAGCTAAAGTCACCTGGCTTAACTGAGTCACCCAGGTACCCTACATTCTATTATAATACATTTTTAGTACTATTATCTTTCACTAATTTAAAGTTCCCCAAAGATGGATTCTATAATATTCATGTTTGTAACCTCAATATTTAGTTTAATAGGTTCTCAGCACCTGCTAAATGAATGAGTTAGAGTTAGAAGGGAACAGTGATGCTTATTTAAATACCGCAGTGAATCCTCTATCCATCCTTTTACTAATTTACTAACCAAATATTTGTTAAGCCCCTATATGTACCAGGCACTTCTCTAACCACTGGTGGTCTAACAATAAACAAAACAAAGAAAATTACCTAGATCCCTGGAATTCACTTTCAAGCAGAAAGAGAGAAGCAATAAGTAAAATATAGAACACATTAGTTGGTAATAAGTTCCATGAAAAAATAAAGCAAGAAAGGGGGACAGAAAGCTTAAAGATAATATAATCAGAGAGAACCTCACAAGAAGAAGTATATTTGAGTAGAAAATTGAAATAAATGAACAAGGAGTCTAGCTAGAGAAAAACACTGAGGTGATTGGAACAACAAGTGCAAAGGCCCTACGTCAATATTGTCATTAGTGTGTTTGAGGATCAGCTAGGAGGCTGGGGAACTGAAACAGTAAGCAAGAAGAAAAGTTGAAGATGACCCCAGAGGTAATATATAGAAATCTGTGATAACTTTTAAGTTTTGTTCTGAGTGAGATGAAAAATCTTGAAAGGTTTTAGGGCAGGAGAAAAATATGAACTGACTTTGTACCAGGGTTAATCTGTCTTGAGCACTGAGAAAAAATCCAAGGGAGAAAAGTCATGGGTCAGGGCCGGCAAGAAGAAACTATTATAAATATCCAGGAAAAAAAAAATGACAGCTGAGGTAAGAATAATAACTATGGTAGAACTAGGTTCTGGATGTAGCTTGGTTTGCTTCTGAACTGGATGTGGGGAGTAAGAGAAAGATTGAGAGACGAAATCAAAGTTTTACCCTGGCAACAGGAAAAACAATGTTGTCATTCACTGAGCTGGAGAAGGCACAGGGACAGTCAGTTTGAGGGAGGAGTTCAGTTTGGCATGTATTGAGATTGGATGTTTAATAAATAGAGTCACCAGGAGAGAGAGGAAGCAAGATGGTTGAGAAATAGGAAACTGAAATAGCATCAGGTCCTAGGAGTTCAGCTAAATAGTTATCAAGCCATTCCAGACACCTACAAACTCAATAGGAGATAGAAGAGAGGAAGAATAGCAATTCTAGGAACAGAAAATTAACCACTTTCGGGAGGTAGGACATGTGGGGAAGTGAATCTGAAGAACAGGAAAATAAATGGTGGGGGAAGAGCCAGCTCCCAGCAAGCAGTGGAGCAGCAGAGCACAAAATCAGAACTTTTAGAAGTCTGCTCTACTAAGGGACGTCACTCCAGAGCGAGGGTGGAGCCTTCATGGGGACAGTGTGCTCTCAGGACCCATGGGGTCACAGAAAGAACGGGGGTATCTGAGTGTGGCAGAGCTGCCAGGTATCAGAGCGGGGAAGCTGACTACAGGGACAGAGCTGAGGTGGGCACTCTCAGCTAGGGGTTACCTTAAACCATGATCTGTGTACAGTTGGGCCACTGTTCTTCAAGTAGGGACCCCACAAGTGACAGATCTGGAGAGATCCCCTCCTTCTTCCTCTGGGAGGAGTGGTGTGGGAATGTGTGGCAGTAATCTGCTGGGACTGGAAACTCCAAAAGAAGCTGTGTACCAGAGATAGAAATCCTTGGTCACAGGCTGGGTGAGCACAGAGCATGGGTAGAGAACAGGGAGATGGGAGGGATTGACTTCTTTTCTCTGAGAGTGCACTGAGGAGTGAGGCCCTGAGCTCTTGGCTCCTCTGGGCTGGAGATTGAGATGCCACCATCTTCATTCTTGTCCTCCAAAGCTCTATGGAAAGTGTTCAGGGAACAAAACTACCGAACCTCAGCAGATTACTTAGCCTGGCTCCTGGCAAGGGTGGTACAATTCCACCTCTGGCATAGACATTTGAGAATCACTGCAACAGGCCCCTCCCCCAGAAGAGCAGTAAGACCAAGTCCACTAATCAATGAGAACTGCAGAACTCCAGAGCTAAGGGAAAACAACACATAGATTTCATGGCTTTTCCCCATTATCCTGTAGTCTTACAAAGTTAATTTTTTTTTTATTTTATTTTTTTCTAGTTCTATTTTTTAATTTTTTCCTCTTTCCTCTGTTAATGTTTTTAAACTCTTTTATCTTATTAATACTTTTTTTGAAAAAAACTTTTTAAATTTTAATTGGTATAGTCATATTTTATCCCTTCATTTTATTTAACCTGATTTTTTGTGTACATATAGGTTTTCTTTCTTTAAAATTTTGGGATACAGGGGCGCCTGAGTGGTGAAGACCTCTGCCTTCAGTTTGGGTCATGGTCTCGGGGTCATGGGATCGAGCCCCGCATCGGGCTCTCTGCTCAGCAGGGAGCCTGCTTCCTCCTCTCTCTCTGCCTGCCTCTCTGCCCACTTGTGATCTCTGTCTGTCAAATAAATAAATAAAACCTTTAAAAAAATTTTGGGATACAATTTTTTCTAATAGATCAAAATATACCATAAAGCTAGCTTCAGCTTAATCACATTCTCTCCTCTTTTTTTTTCCCCTTTCCAACCAATTTATCAATTCCTTTTCTAGAATCTTTTTAAAATTTTCATCTTTACAGTCATATTCCATTCTTCATCATGTTTACCTTTATTTTTTATTTCTTTCTTTAAAACTTTTGGAGGAAGTTTCTTCTAAGAGATCAGAATACACCTAAAATCAAGTTGGTGGCTCTGTTCTATTCATCAATCTAACATATACATATATACACACACACACACACACACATATACATATACACACACACACACATATGTGTATATATATACATATATTTGTGTCTTTTTTTTAATTTTTAAATTTTTTCTCCCTTTCTTCTCCCCCAGGTTTCAGGTCTCTTCTGATTTGGTTAGTGTATGTTATTTTGGCTTCTTTGCCACCCTTTTAGTATTTCACTCCCTCATTCATATATTCTTATCTGGATAAAATGATAAGGTGGAAAAACTCACCACAAAAAAAAAGAACAAGAGGCAATACCGACAGTTGGGAACTAATCAATACGGAAATTGGTAATATATCAGACCTAGAGTTCAGGATGATGATTATCAAGGTATTAGCTTGGCTAAAAAGGCATTGAAGATATTGGAGAATCCTTGTCTGGGGAAATAAAATCCCTTTCTGGAGATTCAAGAACTAAAATCTAATCAAGTTGAAATAAAAAAAAAGCTATTAATGAGGTGCAATAAAAAAATGGAGGCTCTTACTGCTAGGATAAGTGAGGCAGAAGAATTAGTGATACAGAATAACAAATGACAGAGAATGAAGAAGCAGAGCAAAAGAGAGACAAACAACTACTGGGCCAGAAGGGGAGAATTCGAGAGATAAGTGATACCAGAAAATGAAAAATATTAGATAATTGGAATCCCAGAAGAAGAAGAAAGAGAGAGAGGGGCAGAAAGTATATTGGAGCAAATTATAATCTATAATTTCACTAATATGGCAAAGTGAACAAGTATCAAAATCCAGGAAGCACAGAGAACCACCATCAAAATCAATAAAAATAGATCAACACCCCATCATCTAATAGTAAAACTTACAAGTCTTATGACAGAGAGAAAATCCTGAAAGCAGCTCAGGACAAGAGGTCTGTAAAATACAATGGTAGAAATAGTATATTGGCAGCAAACTGACACACAGAGACCTGGCAGGCCAAAAAGGACTGGCATTATATATTCAGAGCACTAGATGAGAAAAGTATGCAGCCAAGAATACTATATCTAGCTAGGCTGTCACTGAAAATAGAAGGAGAGATAAAAAGCTTCCAAGACAAACAAAAATTAAAAGAATTTGCAAATACCAAACCACCCTACGGGAAATATTGAAAGGGGTCCTCTAAGCAAAGAGAGAGCCTAAAAGTAATAGACCAGAAAAGAACAGAGACAATATACAGTAACAGTCACCTTACAGGCAATACAATGGCACTAAATTCATGTCTTTCAGTAATTACCCTGAATGTAAATGGGTTAAATGCTCCAATCAAAAGACACAGGGTATCAGAATGGATATAAAAACAAAACCCATCAATATGTTGTCTACAAGAAATGCATTTTAGACCCAAAGAAACCTCCACATTTAAAGTGGAGAGTGGAAAACAATTTCCCATGCTAATGGACATCAAGAAAAAGCTGGGGTGGACATCCTCATATCCGATAAATTAGACCTTAAGCCAAAGACTATAATAAGAGATGAGGAAGGACACTACATCATACTTAAAGGGTCTGTCCAATAAGATCTAACAATTTTAAATAACTATGCCCCTATCATGGGAGCAGCCAATTATATAAGCCTATTAATAACAAAATCAAAGAAATACATAGACAATAATACAATAACAGTAGGGGACTTCAACACCCCCCCTCACTGAAATGGACAGATCATCCAAGCAAAAATCAACAAGGAAAGAAAGGTTTTAAATGACACACTGGACCAGATGGACATCACAGATATATTCAAAACATTCCATCCCAAAGCAACAGAGTACACATTCTTCTCTAGTGCACATGGAACATTCTCCAGAATAGATCACACCTTGGGTCACAAACCAGATCTCAACCAGTATCAAAAGAATGGGATCACCCCCTGCATATTTTCAGATCACACTGCTCTGAAGCTAGGACTCACAAGAGGGAAGTTGGGAAGAACTCAAATACATGGAGGCTAAAGAGCATCTTGCTAAAGGGCATCTTACTAAAGAATGAATGGGTCAACCAGGAAATTAAAGAAGAATTGAAAAAATTCATGGAAACAAATGAAAATGAAAACACAACTCTTCAGAATCTTTGGGATGAAGCAAAGGTAGTCCTAAGGGGAAAGTATATACCAATACAGGCCTTTCTCAAGACAAAAGAAAAGTCTCAAATATACAACCAAAACCTACACCTAAAGGAGAAAGAACAACAAAGAAAGTCTGAACCCAGCAGGAGAAGAGAGATCATGAAGATCAGAGCAGAAATAATTGAAATAGAAACCAAAAGAACAGAGGAGCAAATCAACAAAACTATGAGTTGGTTCCTTGAAAGAATTAATAAGATTGATAAACCCCTGTCCAGACTTATCAAAAAGAAAAGAAAAAGGACCCAAAATAATAAAATCATGAATGAAAGAGTAGAAATCACAACCAACACCAAAGAAATACAAACAATTACAAGAACGTATTATGAGCAACCTTATGCCAGCAAATTTGACAATCAGGAAGAAATGGATGCATTCCTTAAGACATATAAACTACCAAAACTGAATCAGGAAGAAACAGAAAACCTGAACAGACCCATAGCCAGTAAAGAGATTGAAGAAGTCATCAAAAATCTCCCAACAAACAAGAGCCCAGGGCCAGACGGCTTCCCAGGGGAATTCTACCAAACATTTAAAGAAGAATTAATACCTATTCTCCTGAAACTGTTCCAAAAAATAGAAATGTAAGGAAAACTTCTAGACTCATTTTATGAGGCAAGAATTACCTTTATCCCAAAACCAGACAAAGACTCTATTGAAAAGGAGAATTAAAGACCAATATCCTTGATGAACAGGGATGGAAAAATTCTCACTAAAATACTACCCAATATCATCCAACTGCACATTAAAAGGATTATTCACCAAGACCAAGTGGGATTTATTTCTGGGCTGCAAGTTTGGTTCAACATCCGCAAATCAATCAATGCAATACAATATGTTAATAAAAGAAAGAACAAGAACCATATGATATTTTCAATATATGCTGAAAAAGCGTTTGACAAAATACAGCATCCTTTCTTGATCAAAACTCTTCAAAGTGTGGCAATAGAGGGTACATACCTCAACAGCATCAAAGCCATCTATGAAAAACCCACTGCGAATATCATTCTCAATGGGGAAAAACTGAGAGCTTTTCCCCTAAGGTCAGGAACATGACAGGGCTGTCCAGTATCACCACAGTTATTCAGCATAGTACTAGACATCCTAGCCTCAGCAATCAGACACCAAAAACAAATAAAAGGCATCTGAATTGGCAAAGAAGAAGTCAAACTCTCACTCTTTGCAGATGACATAATAGTTTTTGTGGAAAACCCCAAAGACTGCACTCCAAAACTGCTAGAACTCATATAGGACTTCAATAAAGCATCAGGGTATAAAATCAATGCTGAGAAATCAGTTGCATTTCTATACACCAACAACAACACAGAAGAAAGAGAAAGTAAGGAGTCTATCCCATTTACAACTGCACCCAAAATCATAAGATACCTAGGAATAAACCTAACCAAAGAAGCAAAGAACCTGTACTCAGAATACTATAAAGTACTCATGAAAGAAATTGAGGAAGACACAAAGAAATGGAAAAACATTCCATGCTCATGGATTAGAAGAAAAAATATTGTGAAAATGTCTATGCTATCTAAAGCAATCTACACATTTAATGCAATCCCTATCAAAATAGCATCACTTTTATTCAGAGAAACAGAACAAATAATCCTAAAATGTATATGCAACCAGAAAAGACCCTGAATATCCAGAGGAATGTTGAAAAAGAAAGCCAAAGTTGGCGGCATCACAATTCCAGACTTCAAGCTCTATTACAAAGCTGTCATCATCAAGACAGTATGGTACTGGCACAAAAACAGACACATAGATCAATGGAACAGAATAGAGAACCCAAAAATAGACCCTCAACTCTACGGCCAACTAATCTTTGACAAAGCAGGAAAGAATGTCCAATGGAAAAGAGTCAATCTCTTCAACAAATGGTGCTGGGAAAATTGGACAGCCACTTGCAGAAAAATGAAGCTGGACCATTTTGTTACACCACACACAAAAATAGACTCAAAATGAGTGAAAGACCTTAATATGAGACAGGAATCTATCAAAATCCTTGAGGAGAACAAGTCAGCAACCTTTTTGACCTCAGCCACAGCAGCTTATTCCTAGGAACATCACCAAAGGCAAGGGAAGCAAGGGCAAAAATGAATTATTGGGACTTCATCAAGATCAAAAGCTTTTGCACAGCAAGGGAAACAGTCAACAAACCAAAAGACAACTGACAGAATGGGAGAAGATATTCATAAATGATATATCAGATAAAGAGCTAGTATTCAAAATCTATAAAGAACTTATCAAACTCAACACCCAAAGAACAAATAATCCAATCAAGAAATAGGCAGAGGACATGAACAGACATTTCTGCAAAGAATGTTTTCAGGTGGCCAACAGATACATGGAAATGTGCTCAACATCACTTGGCATCAGGGAAATATAAATCAAAACCACAGTGAGATACCACCTCACACCTGTCAGAATGGCTAAAGTTAAGAAGTCAGGAAACAACAGATGTTGGCAAGGACATGGAGAAAGGGGAACCCTCCTACACTGTTGGTGGGAATGCAAGCTGGTGCAACCACTCTGGGAAACAGCATGGAGTTTCCTCAGAAAATTGAAAATAGAGCTACCTTATGACCCAGCATTCACACTACTGGGTATTTACCCTAAAGATACAAATGTAGTGATCCGAAGGGGCACATGCACCTGAATTTTTATAGCAGCAATGTCCACAATAGCCAAACTATGGAAAGAACCTAGATGTCCATCAATGGATGGATGGGTGGATAAAGAAGATCTGAGATCATATATGTATATATATATATAGACACACACACACACACACACACACACACACACACACACACAGGAATACTATGCAGCCATCAAAAGAAATGAATTTTGCCATTGCAATGATGAGGATGGAACTAGAGGGTATTATGCAGAGCTAAATAAGTAAATCAGAGAAAGACAATTATCATATGATCTCTCTGATATGAGGAACTTGAGAGCCAGGGCAGGGGGTTGTGAGTGGTAGGAAAGGAAAAAACAAGATGGGATCAGGAGGGAGACAATGATTCATAGACCTGTACCCCTGGGGCAAATAATACATTATATGTTAATAAGAATAATGTAAAATTTAACAAAAATAGAGTCAGCAGTCTTGGCGGACAATATACATTTGGGAGTCTTGGCATATCAATATTACTTAAAAACATGGGACTTAGGAGATGAGTTTAAATAGAATGAGAAGTCTAAGAACTGAATTCTGTGGTCAAAACAGCATTAATAGATTTGGTAGATGAAAGAAGGCAGAAAATATGACCTGGGAAGTAGAAAGTGACCTGGAAGGGTGATATCATGGACCAAGAAGAGAGAGGATCAACAATATCTAAAGATGCTGTTAGATTAAGTTCATTGGAGTCTGAAAAGTACAATCAGGTGTAAGCAGTGGTAGTCATTGAAGACCTAGACAAGAGCAGTTATTCACAGTGTGAGTAAATATGAATAAAGAAGATTTCAAAGAAAATGAGAGGAGGAATTGGTGAGAGCAAGTACACATTGCTTCTGTGAAGAGTTGTTCTATAAATGAAAGGAATAAAATATGGTGAGAGTTAGAATAAGTAATGAGCCAACAGTTTGGTTTTGTTTGGTTTGTTTGTTTTAATAAGGGAGATAGTTTATACATATACATATATATGATGAAGATGAAATATAGAGAGAAAAAGGATGATGCATCAGGGAGAAGGAAGAACCATGGCTGCACAGTAGGCAAATAGAATGTGATTGGATTCACAGATGGAGGTACTGCCCTATTCTGGAAGGGCAGACAGTAGATTCATTGCAAAAGGCAGGGAGGAAGAACAAATACACCCAGATGCAGTAACTGGTAGATGCGATAGAATAAGCTTGTGTAGGATCTCTGATTGCTCCTTGTTCCTCTGTGAAAGAGAAATTAAGCTCATCAACTGAGAGCGAGGATGATGAAAGAGGGCCTGAAGATTTCAAAAGAGATGAGAAACTATAAAATAGCTAACTAGGAAAGTCAGGGAGTGAACATAGCAAAATATAGCAAGGCAGTGGGATGCCTAAGGGGTACAACAGAGATTAGTGGTCATAAATTTAAAGTAAGCCTTGCTGGCATTGATGTGTGTTTTCCTTCAGCTGTGGTCACCTGTATGGATGGAACTGCAGGGTAGATGGAGAGTTGAATTTATTATAAATTCTTTTCTTGTCATATAAGAACAGAGATATGTAATGGGAAACAATAATTGTTAAATTTTGAAGGGAAAATGAAAAATAAAGATCAGTGAGAGGAACAATGTATAAAATACACCCCCAAACAGACTCTTCAGATCATACAAAGGAAGCAGAAAATTGACATTTAGTGCTATTTAAAACTGAAAAGGATATCTGCAAATAAGATACTATAAAGGATTATAATGCGTAGTGTTGCTATAACCAGCAACCTGCTATAATTAACATCTACTTGAAATTCCCAGTAGAACCCACATTTCAAACATTGTCATTTCTTCAGAAAAAAAAAATGCCATTAAAAGTGGTGTAAAAATAAACACATGACATCCGGAAAGAAATTGTTCTATCAAATAGTGATACTAGCTCTTCATCACCATCATTAAAATGTGTTAATACCATCTGTTCATTCAGACCGTCATGAAAATTTACATAACTTGATAAAATAATGCTTGAGTCTACATGTAGATTCTAAGCCTGGCTGTAACCATGGAAACAAAAGCCAAAAAATTTTTAAAATTTCCAACTCAGTATTTGAATATCTGTACAGCATTTAATATTAATTAGTTTGTAATGCGATACTTGTTTCCATGACAGCTGATAATATTCCTTGGTAGGATCCTGCAGCCAATCATATTCACCTACATAGTTGTACGTATTCCCACAACCCCCCTTCGCCATCATGCCCATCTCACAACCTGACCTGCCAAAACAAACATACATGTACCACCTAATCGTATGCTTCTTGAACAAATGGTAGAAATGTATCTTCTACATTTCTGAAACCTCTGAGGGTAAAGCCTCATTCCTTTTCTAAAGAGGGCAACAGCCTAAATCTGACCTATACCTAACCTAACTAACCTAGACCAACTAACCAGCTTATACCTACATCACAAGGATCAGTGCATGAAATCCAATTCAGAGTTGATAGTTTTATTTTCCAGTTTTCAGACTTAAATAGGTGGTTCGGTTGGACTAAATTGTGTCCTCCCAAAATTCATATGTTCAAGTCCTAACTCCTAGTACCTGAGAATGAGACTGTATTTGGAGACAGGGTCTTCAAAGAGGTTAATAAGTTAAAATGAAGCTATTACAGTGGGCCCTAATGCAATATACTTAAAAGATGTATGTCCTTAAAGGAAAATTGGGACACAGATATGTACACAGGGAAGACTGTATTATGACATAGGGAGAAGATAGTCATCTGGAAGTTGGGAGAAGCCTCAGAAGAAACCAAAACTGATGACACCTTGTTCTTGGACTTCTGAGCCTCCACAATTGTGAAACACTGCATTCCTGTTGTTGAAATCACCAGTTTTGTGGCATTTTGTCATGGTAACCCGAGCAAACTAATATAAATGTCAATGCAAATTTTGGTTATGTTTTTCATGAATTTATATTACTGTGCAACCGTTACCATAGTCCATTTTTAGAACTGTTATAGAAAACCAGAAAGTTTCCTTATGCTCATTTGTAGACAATACTCTCTCCCATTTCCATCCTTAGGCATATTCTAATCTGATTTCCGTTTCAGTAGATTTAACTTTTCTGGAAACTTCGTAGGAATTGAATCACAAAAGTAATCTTTTATATTGTTTTCTTCTACACATTTTATTGTTGTAGCTTAATTTTAGGTCTATGATTCATGTAGAATCCATTCATATTAAATTTGCATGTATGGTATGAGTGATGTAAGGAAGTTCAGTGTGTGAGTATGTGTGATTGTGTGTGTGTATGTGTGTGTGTGTGTGTGTGTGAGTATCTCACTGTCCTAGCACATTTGTTAAAAGTCTATCATTCTCTTAACTGAATTCCATTGGCATTTTTTTTTATGAAATCAATTGACCACAAATGTATGGGTTTATTTTTGGATTCTCTGTCCTGTTTATCTTTAAGCTTATAAATAATAAATAATACCATAACATTTTGATTAGTGTAACTTATAGTAAGTTTTGAATTTGAGTGGTATAAGTCTACCAATTTTGGGTCTTTTTAAAAATTCTTTTGTCATTCTAGTTCCTTTGTGTTTGTGTAAATATTAGGAGTATTTTGCCAATTTCTCCAAAAACAAAAACTAAAACAACAAAATTGTGTTGGAATTCTGATAGTGATTGCATGGACTCTACCAACGAATTTTGAGAAAACGGTCATTTGCAAAGTATTACATCTTCTTATCCATGAACTTGGTATGCCTTTCCAAATGTTTAGATCTTTCATTTTTCCTCAGCATGTTTGATAGTTTAAATGGTACAACCCCTGTACAGCTTTTACTGAATTTATTTATAGATTTTTAGTTTTTGTGTTGTGCTTTGAAATACTTCAGTCTTTTTTTAATTGCTTGTTGCTACCATATAGAAAACAAATTAATTGTAGTATGTTAATCTTGCACCTTAAAACTGTTAAGGTCATTTATTAGTTCTACCACATTTTTGTAGATTCTTTGAGATTTTCTACATTTAGCATCAGGTCATCTGTGAATAAAGATAATTGTACTTCTTCCTTTCCAATATGTGTACTATTTTTTTCTTGCCTTATTGTCTTATTCCTCTAACTTGAATATACAGTGCAATGTTGAATAGAAGTGGTGAAAGTTACTATTCAGTCCTTGTTACTGATCTTAGGGGAAAAGCATTCAGTCTTTCACCATTAAGTATGATATTAATATTAAGTTTTGATAAATTCCATTTAGCAGGTTGAAGAAGTTCCCTTCTACTCTTAGTTTTTAAAGAATGTTTATCACTAATGATAAACACTAACATATGCTTTTCTACATTTTTTATATGATCATATTATTAGTGTTGACATTATTGAATATCATTATTAATGATTATTCTTATTAATATAGAATATTACATTGACTTTTCAGATGTTAATCCAATCTTATAGTTCTGGGATAAACCTCACTGGTCATTATTTATAATATATATATGTTATGGTCATGGTGTATGATCCTACTAATTTGTTAATGTTTTGCCTCTGTGCTCCTGTGGCATATTGAGCCCTACTTTTCTTTCCTTGTGATATCTTTGGTTTTGGTGTTAAGGTGATACTGACCTCATAGTATGAATTAGAAAATATTTCTTCCCTTATTTTTTTAAAGAATTTGTATAAAATGGATATTATTTTTCCTTTAATATTAGTTTTTCCTTTTCTATTTGATAGAATTCAGTAAAAATATTTGGACCTTGTTTTTTGTGTGTGAGGAAAATGTTTGACTATTAATTCAATGTCTTTCTTAGTCATTGGTCTAGAGTTTTGAATTCTTCTTGGGTCAGGTTTAGTGTTTGTGCCTTTCTAAGAATGTCTGTTTCATCTATGTTCTTTGATTTGAAACATCAATTTCAACTTCTGTATTTCAACATAAAAGTACTCATAATGCTTCCTTAAAATCATTTTGATTGCTTTAAGGTCAAAAGTAATGCACTCTACTTCATTCTTGATTTTGGTAACTTGAAACTTCTTTCTTTTTATCTTGGTGAGCATACTTAGAGGTTTGTCAGTCTTGTTGAACTTTAAAAAAATACTTTAAGTTCTACTGATTTTCTCTATATTTCTGTTTTCTATTTCATCGATTTCCGCTCTGATCTTTATTATTCATTTTTTTTTCTTTTTGGGGTTTTGCTTAATTTCTCAAGTTTTTTAAGTTGGAAGATTAAGTTATTAAGTTGAAATAGTTTTTCTTTTCTCTTATAGGTGTTTATATCTATAACTTTTTCTGTAAGCATTGCTTTGAATATATTCCATAAATTTTAGTATGCTGTGTTTTTTATTTTAGTTCATCTCAAAATATTTTCTAATTTCTCTGTGATGTCTTCTTTGCCCTATCAATTATGTAGAATTTTTAATTTAAATTTAAATATATGTAAATTTAAATATATTCAAATATCTGGGCAATTCTCTAATTAACTTATATTACTGACTTCTGATTTAATTCTGTGGTAGTCAGTGGACAAACTTTGTTTTATTTCAGTCTTTTAAATGTACTAAGATTTGTTTCATGGCCTAGTACATGTTCTTTCCTGGAGAATGTTCCATGCACTGTTGGAAATAATGTATTCTGTTGCCGGGGGGAATGTTCCAGATTTCAGACAGATCAAGTTGATGCCCTTGTTTCATGTCTGTTGTATCCTTATTAACTTCTAACTCTCCTCTCGAGTAATAAGAAAGACTATTGAAGTCTCTGCATATATTATTTTCTATATTTTCCATTTTTATAATGAAATATATTTTTGTATTTTTATATTTCTTTCTTTTTTATATTACATAGTAAATTTGTAATAGTTATCTATTACTAATGTATTGACCCTTTTATTATGCAATGTCTCTTTATCTCTAGCAATATTGCTTGTCCTAATGTCTATTTCATCCAATGTCAAGATAACCACACAAGTTCTCTGGTGGTAGATGTTTGCACAGTGTAACTTTTTGATCTTTCTATTTCGAACTTATTTGTACTTCTGCATCAAAATTATGTCTCTTGTAGACAGCATATGGTCAGATTAGTATTTTTATCAAGTTTTACAATTGCTATCTTTTTATGGTGTGTATTCCATTTACATCTTTTGTAAATTTATGTTTGACATTTAGCCAATTTGTCTGTGTATTCCATGTCTATATTGTATCCCCATACCTTATTTAATGCTTTATTTTGTGTTAACCATTTTTATACTTTACCACTTTAATTCTTATATTTTAAACTTATTCTTTGAGTATTTTTCTTATTTTAGGGATTACAATATACATGCTAATTGACCACAATCTACTTAAAGTTAATACTAGACTAAATTTCAAGAAAATATAGCAACTTTTTTCCAATATACCTCCATTTCTTTCCTATTCCTTTGTGTTATTATATATATCTCATTTACATATATCTAATAAGTTCAATAGTAAAACATTATTGGTTTTGCTTTATGCATTCTTGATTTTTTGAAGATATTAAGAGATGGAATGGAAAATATCTTTTTTTTACAATTAAATAACATTTTTGATCATCTCACAATAGACAGTAGTGAAGAGTATAAATTTATTTTTAGTATTTTTTAAAGTTACTCTCCCAAAGTAATTAGGAGTCAGGCAGGGAAGTAGCTGTCCTAGAAGAGATCAGCTCATCACATCAAACAATGAAGTGTTAGGCTTGAAGTAGCACAAAGAAAGGGTGGATAAACAAGACAAAAAGAGCTTGAAATAGGCTGTCAGGCCATAGGTGTAATTCCTGTTCCAGGAAGAATTTGCTAAAGGATCTTGGATTGAATCTATAAATTGAGAATTTCAGTAGACCTGTATACAAGAAGCTGGAGAAAGGACAAGAAGCTGGTGAAAAACTACATAGTTAAACTTGACTTAGCAGAGGATATATTGAGCTGGAATAGGATTTTCATATAATTTTGTGCTGTAGTTTTAAACACTTATTTACACTCTTGGAATCCTTTCTACATATAGAATTTAAACAAAGATTGGTTTGTAAAATATGAAAAAAGCCAATGTGAGATTAAAGCTAAGTGGTCTGAAGGTCCAAGATCTTCCCATAGGTAATAATATCCTCTTCTTCAGGTTGTGAGGCTTCTGTAAGCCTTTCTGAAACAAAACAGAAAATGAGTGATTTAAAGCAAACTTTTCACTTAATAGAGGAAGAAATCTATTTCTTACCTAGACTATTTTTCCAAATATAGCACTGCTAGTCAATGGAAAACCTTAAGTTACAGTGTATTCAATGTTCTATATACTATGCCATTAATTAAACAAAACATAAAATATTGACCAATAGGTATTTTTAATATTTAATTTATAAAATACATATTGGGGACAGTGGAATATCAGCATTACTGGCAGAATTTAGTAGTAAGTGCAAAAGTCAGTAAATATTGGTAACAAAAAACATCTAGACCTTAGTATTGACAAAATACAAGTAAGTTGAGAAATATTTCTTGTACTTTCCTCTTAGATCTCATTTTACTACTAATAGTATTATAGAATGAGAATTATTAAAACATACTTTATGTGATTTTGTGATGCCCGAGTATATTGAGATACACAAGAAGAGGTTCTTGACCATAGACAATTCTTTATCTTCCTGGGATGTAAGAATCCACAAGATGGGATAATTATCATTTGTCTGTCTATCTTTCTTTTACCTGCTCATACATGTAAATTATGTGTAGGTATGCTTAAATTGATTATTCTATGAAACAGCTCTGTAAGAAAGGAAACATTAGCCTCATATAACATATGATTTCAGTTACATGCGGAACCTAAAAAACAAAACAAAGGGCACTTTGGTGTCTCAGTCATTTAAGCCTCTGCCTTAGGCTCAGGTTCATGATCTCAGGATCCTGGGATCAACACCATGTTGGGCTCTCTGCTCAGGAGGAAGTCTGCTTCTCCCGCTCACTCTCATTCTATGCTCTCCTTTGCTCTCTCTCAATTAAATGAATAAAGTCTTTAAAAATAAATAAATAGCAAAACAAAGAAATAAACAAAGCAGAAACAGACCTGTAAATACAGAGAACACACTGGTGCTTGTTTAGAGGGAAATGGAGTAGGAGGTGGGCAAAATGGGTGGAGGAGAGTGAGAGATACAAGCTTCCTATTATGGAATTTATGAGTAAGTCATGGTAGTGAAAGGTACAGCATAGGGAATATTGTCAATGATATTGTAATAGCATTGTATGGTGACAGACAGTCGCTACATTTTAGTTAGCATAGCATAACGTATAGATTTGTCTAATCACTATGTTGTATATCTGAAGCTAATGTAACATTGTGTGTCAACTATTACTTCATTAAGAAAAAATTCTGATCCTCGTTCATTATTAAGAGAACTAATAAGCTTGAATATAAGCTAAAAAATAAATGTTAGTTGTCCAGCACACAGCTGGTTTGCATAGTGATAAAAATGACCGTTAGGAGAAATATGAAATGGTTAAATGCTACTAACTAGATGGATGGCAGCATTAAACAGAAATTTGAAAAACCCCTTGTAAGGATATAATGGAAGTATACAGAAAATGATTTTAATGTCTGCAATAAAAAGTGCATGCAAATAAAATATTTTTAATGCCATTTTGCAAAAATCAATCAATCAATCAATCCCATTAAGAAGAATTAATTGGTAGTATGGTAAATATTAATACTTTTCTAGAATCCATACCATCTCCAAAGAGACTTCATAACTTTTTAAAGTATTTGCATAAATGATAACTGATGAAAATGATGATTATTCTATCGCAGTGTTAAAGGAAGCTCTAAATCATGGTCTGTCATGATAAAATATTGGTTCAATCTGTCTCCATATATTGGCATAGCAACACAATGAGTATGAAATTTTAAAAGTGATAATATGCTTTCACCATTTTCTATAATTCCAGCAAAATTTTACATCTTAAGAATTAAAGTTAGTATTTTAGCAATCAACAATTGTCTTTGAAATACTCATTTAAAAATTCAAGTTGATAAACTAGAGATTTTTGGATTCTGCTTTCAGACCTGTGACTAAATTAGATCTAACAGAGAAGTTACGATATTCTTACCAGGAAGAAGCGGTCCTTAGGATTTATTTGTTCACATTCCTCTTTTCTCAAGTGAAGTAAATACTGGCACAATTTGCCACTTTATTATAAGACTCTTTTGAAATGGAACGTATGAACTATTCTTTGAAAATACACAAAAAAATTGAAAGTAAAAGCAAAGGACTTTTCTAAATGTTCTTGCAAGTTTCCTGTTGGTAGAGAAATGATTTTCATAATATGTATGAAGTTTATATTTCTCCTAGGGATATTCTGTGTTGGAAAGATTTTTTTAAAAATTGCATCACAATTTTTTCATGTCCAAATGACAAAGGGAGATAACACCTTTTGGGTTCAATTGTATAAATCAATTACATATAAAATTAAAGGATGGTGACAGGCACAGATAGACCTGTCATTAAAGTGTATATATAATAATCACACAAGTATGAATAATGACTGATCACTGTTGGTCTCAGAAAGGATTAAAAATACCACTTGTAGGGGAGCCTGGGTGGCTCAGTGGGTTAAAGCCTCTGCCTTCAGCTCAGGTCATGATCCTAGGGTCCTGGGATCGAGCCCCACATCGGGCTCTCTGCTCGGCGGGGAGCCTGCTTCCTCCTCTCTCTCTGCCTGCCTCTCTGACTACTTGTGATCTCTGTCTGTCAAATAAATAAATAAAATCTTTAAAAAAATACCACTTGTAAATAAGCAAGAGATATATAAATACATAACTAAAAGAAATTTGCTGGAGATCAAATTGCCCTATGTACTATATAATTATGTCAGAAAAAATTATCTGGTTCCTATAATTTTATTTTGTGAGTCAGTATTCCTTAGATACAATAATTAATGTTATCAATTATTAACTTAATAATTACAATAAGTTTATTAATTAAGCTAATTACTTATGCTTATTTAAAGGAGAGTAATTCCCTTTTTAACTACTCACTTATAAATTTCTTCAAAATTTAAAGAAAATTTTTTGAAAAAAAAATTCAAAAACATTAAGTTCCCTGATCATTTCAGTCCAATAAGATGTCTTTCCCTTTTGAGCTCCCTTTACAATTTATCCATATCTTCCTAGTGGTCCTTAACATTATCTTATTGAATTATGTATTTTTAACATGTCTATTTCATTGCCATACTGTATGAACTAATTTAAGGAAGAGGCCATGTATTTATTTATTTTTTTAAGATTTTATTTATTTATTTGACAGAGAGAAAGAGAGAGCACAAGCAGGCAGAGCGGCAGGCAGTGGGAGAGAGAGAGAGAGAGGCTCCTCACTGAGCAAGGAGCCCGATGTGGGACTCGATCCCCAGGACACTGGGATCATGACCTGAGCCGAAGGCAGTGGTTCAACCAAATGAGTCATCCAGGCATCCCATGGCCATGTATTTTTTTTTTTATCATTTCTCCCATATTAACAGATATCCCAAAGGAAAGAAATGTTTTAAAAATATTAAAGTGATTGAATGTCTTCTAATTTACTGGATCTGAAGTTGTGAATTTTCTATATTGCTATACTTTGGACATTTATCAAAAAACAAAATACATTATAAAACTCATTGCTCAAATTTATCCTTCTATAGAAAAACCATTTCCTACCTGTTGCTACTTCCAGGAAAGGTAGCAAAAAAAGAGAAAAAATATATATATAGGAAATTTGATATTTCAGAGGAATACAAGGAAATTTATCTCAGTAGATGGAAGAAGCAAAGAAATTAATATCACAAAAACAATAAAGGTAATTTGGTAAATGTATATCTTCTCTGTCTTTAACAGCTTTTTGTCCTATAGGAATAAAATTCTAGATTTATATTTTACATGATAGTTTAAAACATTTAAGATACCATAGTTTCTAAATATTAGTGACATTTTGGCTCATAGATACAGAATAAGTACCTTGTTTTGAAGGTTCATAATTCAAAACCTGCAAGATATCATGTTATTATACAAATCCCCACCTGGCACGTTGCATTTCTTGAAACCACAAACCGATCATATTATTTAATGGGTAGCCTTTTTCCAACTTGGAACATTTCTGAAATCTCGAGGGTGTATTGGGGTAAATACAGAAACAAAGCATTTATCCCTGAAGTCTCTGTCACATTTTAATAAATTATGTCAGCAAGGGAACTCTGTAATGAAAAATCTAATAGTATTGACTCTTTGAGTCCACGCTGGTATATGTTTCCTGGTGGGAACTACAGTAGCAAAAGAAAATATACAAAGATAAAATATTCTCCCATGTGTTCCAGACACTTAGATAGGTGCTGTAATAGATAGTGCTTTGCCTCTGCTGGATTCAGTCATTAACTAGCTATGGTTAATGTGACTTGCTCTTGGGTGAGAGACATACCCCCCTTTCTCTGAGACAACACCCTTGGCCTAGAAGATCCCCTTCCCATAGAGGGTTACTTCCCTTTCCTTCCCCCGTGAATAGCCCAGAGCAAAAACTGACAAGGTATTATAAAAGACTGCCCCCTGTGCCACAAGGGAAGGCACCTTCTGGTGTGATAGCCACATCTAGACTTTGCCTGAGACCACATTCTTGCTTGGCTCTCCCCAGTTCTCCACTGTACTTCCCCTTCCTCCTTAGAGGGGAAGGAAAAAACAAAACAAATAACTCTTACTAATGTAAGTCTGTCAGTCTCTGTTTCTGGGGGATCTGACCTATGACAGCTATTATCAGAAGTAGTCTTAAGAAGGCATTCTCTGTGCATTTTCCCCTTACCAGCCGTACCTACATCTAACAGCCTCAGGATCCACTTTGGCTCATGCTCCCTGGGTTCTTCTGTATTCATCAGGCCCTGCAATTCCTTGTAGGCTATTTCTTCCTAGATCTGTACTTGTAATTACCTATTTGGACAGTGCTGAATCTTGGCTTTAGTTGTCAGATTGGAGAAAAGTGTTCATATGGTGAGAAGGGGCTGTTTCTGGTGAAACATAGAATTCAGGGTAGTTTGGGAGTTCAAGATCCTAAATGTGTTCACTCAGATTGTGGGTCCTACTCTTCTCCTCTCACAGCCTTGATTTGACAGAGGAGATCTGCTAAGTCAGCATATTTTAGTCTTTGCAGATCTGCTCCTCTCAGAGTCAGAATGTTGCCCCGATTCAGCAAAGTCTGCCAGAAGCTGTCAGAAATAAGAGGTCGTCTAAAGCTTGCAGAAGTCATGTGACTTTCAGAGACTGCCCTAAAATGGAAATGGATTCTCTCAAGCCTAGTGTTCTCTTTCTGTAATCTCTTGGTTGGCACCAAAGGTATTCATCTGATTTCACGATTCTTACAATTGTCCCCATGTTAATTAAGTGCCACAGCCATTGCTCTCCCTACACTCTCTTCTATTTGCACTTACTCTCAGTTAAACAGGGGTGAAAGTTTAAGAAATGGTGGTGCAGTTGCTTTCCAAGAATTTTCAACCTCATTTACCACCTACAATGGACGACTTCAGATAGGTGAGCAATGCAATTCCCAAATCTCATTCTGAGGACTGGTTTTCTAGATCATTCCACTTACTAATTGTATTAACCCTTGTCTGAATTTGAATTCGAATTTGTAGTAGAGATTAAAATGCTGATACTCAGTTTGGGAAGTGCAAGCCTGAAAAGAAAACATGAAGTAAAACAAAACAACAAAAAAGGGAAATGATACAGCGCATTACTATACTGGCCACAGCATAAGGGGCAGCCATGAAGAGATACATACATACAGTCATTACCAAGATGAGCTCTCAAAACACCTGAGACCTCCCTGGAAGGATTTCCAGCAGGAACCAAGTGTACTACTAAGTGATCACCAAAGAGAAAAGAAATGGGGAACTTATCTGTTCACCTCCCTCCTATCTGTTTCCCATTGTCCAAGTTTCACTCAAGGGTGCAAATGGCTCTGCTTTTCGTGGATCTACACCATCTTGTCCTCTTCAAAGGCAACTCCAGAAGTTCATTCAGGGACATCAGAGGAGAGAGAGAGGAAGAGATAGTAATATGGTCATTTGGCCCAAAACTTCTATTCACAAAGATTTGGATATGTTCACTTTTGATAGTATCTTCAAAGTTATAAGAAATAAATGTTTATTCTATTTTTGTAAAATGCATATATCTCAAAAGCGATAATTTATTAAATGCAAACATTCAAATATGCTGTATGTTACGAACTGAACTGTGTTCCCCCAAAAAATCATACCTTGAAGCCCTAATCCCCACCCCATGTGACTGGATTTGGAGATAAAGCCTCTAAAGAGGTCACTGAGGTTAAGTGAGGTCACAGGGTGGGGCCCTAATTCAATATGACTGGTGTTGCTATAAGAAAAAGATGATGTATCTGCCGAGGGAAAGGACCACATGAGGAAAGAGTGAAAAGGCAGCCACCCACAAACCAGCACAAAGCCTTAGGAGAAAACAAATCTGCTGACACCTTGATCTTGGACTTTTAACCACCAGTATAGCAGGAAAATGAATTTGTATTGTTTAAACCACCCAGCCGTGGTTTTTGCTGTGGCAGGCCTTGCAAATGAATATATTGCATAACACATACTATCTTCTGTTTGGATTTTTCTTCACTTTCTATTAATCTTCAGAGATTTTTCAGAAATACCTGTCACCATCCTCTGAAAAGCTCTACATTTACTTCATTGTCCCTAAATATTCTCCACAGAATCTGAGAACTAGAAGATCAACGGATTCGTTTTGAAAAAAAAAAAAAAAAAGGGCAAATTTATTACTTTACTTACATGTAGAACTTGTGTATTTTGTTTCTTTCAAAAACTTGCATGCTATGAAGTATTGAGGCCACTAAGATTAATTGGAAATGTTTCCTGACATCAAGTAAAATATTGCCTAATAGCAAAGCTCCCAGCACAGACATAAAATTGGGAATTAAGTCTTACAGAATGCTGAAGCATTAAAGGTAGATGACAGCGCTAGGGACGTCATACCTAAAAATGTCTTTTTCTTATTTTTTATTTTTAAATTAAGAATGAGACACAGTATAGTATTTAGAGATTTAAAATAATTACACATGTTCACATCACAAAACAACTACTTTTGTTTTTGCATTTTATATATAGTACTTAGATTGAATATATATTTAATTATTTATTAGCATTGAATGATTGCTATTTTGTATTACTTTCTTCAGATTATATCATAAAAGCTTTCATTATTTCTGAGCATTACATCAATCATATTTATTGGTTTCATATTGTTTCTTGATGTTGGTTTGCCATAATTTAATTTATATTTTTCAGTCCAATGAACATAATATGTGTTTACCATAACTATCTCTTGTTTTGGGAAATGCACTTTGTCCACTTTTCTCTTGGGAATTTGAATCTCTTATAAGTAAATGTCACTGAGTCATTTAAATAGTCTAGGGTTAATTCACTTACTTAAATATTTGATATAATATTGCCCAAATGCTATTATTCTTTTAAATGGCATCCAGGAATTTCTCTTGCAAATGTTGGAGGTTTTTAATACAATTTAAAATTTTTTTGTAAAATATTGATTTATATAAAATTGGAATCTGTCAGTCTTTTTTAGTGACTAAGTGATAGGTTCAATATAATTATATTATAATAATGATAAATTTATTATTCTTCCCTAAATTTGAGAACAAACTAATACTGGATTATTAGACAACTATTACCCCTTTATTATTATTATCATTTTATAGTAAAATTAGGATCCAACTTAGTTTTTAAAAATTGCTTTCAATTAAAAACCCAAAGTTTGATTAATAAGAACCAATGAAGTAAATTAAGATGCATACATATAAAACATATAATATAGCCACTAAAAAGAAAGAAATAGATCTAATTTTGCTGCTATGAAAAGAATTCCAACAAATGGGTAACATAGCAAGTTATAAAATAGTATGAATAATATTTTCTTTTAAAAAGATCAAACATTAAGGTTTTAGCATATAAATTTTCTAAATCACACATGAGAAATAATTAACATTACTTACCTGTGGGAAGTGAAATTAGGAAGGTAGCTGGTTAGCAGTACTTTATTTTCCATCTTAAGGACTTCTTAGGGGGGAAAAAAAAACATGGTGATTCCGATCAGAATCAGAAAATGAACTAAGGATAACCGAGATCTTCACTATAACTGGTAGTTCAATTTAGGACTGAACCTCACTCTATTCTCTATTTATTCTATCCTCCTTAGGACAGCATATGAATTTGCAATGTTGTTTAACCCATAGACACAGATTTTATGGAGGGTAAATATAGGCCAAAGTGTGATTTCTATAATATCCCAAAATATAAGAATTTGGAGCATCCGATCTTTGAATTTGGGTGTCCCTCAAATGGTCTACAAGTTAATTCAGAGTCTCACATATGCTCAGAAAGATTCCCCTTTTTATAATTTTCATCTCCTGCACTACCCTGTTTTTAACCTCTGGGCTGAGCCTTCTCTGACAACAACAAAGTTCATTCAAAAGTGTTTTTATGTGTGTGTCCCAAAGCTGCCAGTCCTGTAGTGATAAGAAGTGTTAGATGCCATGCCTTAGTGAGGAAAATTATTTTTTTCCCATTATGTGCTAACTGTCTTCTAAGGCCAGAACCAACCCTACTCATGAAAATGTCACAGACACTTGAGAAAAACTACAGACAATTCTATTTTCTAGTTCATTTCTGACACCTTGTCAGTAGCTGCTCCACCAAACCATCCATACCTCTGAGTTGGCAAGCAGTGATTCGTAACTACAGGACAATCTCAGTCCATACCTACAGAACAGTACCGCCAATTACATAGTCCTCATTTCTATTTTACCCTCTAGGTGGCACTTTGCCACCTAGAACCTTGGCTTCCTGTTTGAATGATTAAAGACTTGGGTGGTTTTTCCAGAACCAGGCAGGCCTCAATGCAATGCGTATAAGCCTCATTTATAGGGAAGCAGCTTCATTATTAAGATGATAGATTTTCCAACTAAGGAGATTTTTTTTTTCCCCTCAGCCAATATTTAACTAGGATCGTCGGGTTCAGGTACTGAAAATGTGCCCATTCAATCAGGTTCTGCAGGAAAAGGTGTCTTCCCAACCCTTGGCATTAGGATAGAAGCTTGGTACTTTAATCACGTTTGTACAAAGTCTTTTGACCCTTTCCACATCTTGCTCCAGTAAATGGAGCCTTTCAACTGTTTAACTTTTAAAGATTTCAAACATTTATTGCTACATAAACATAACATGCATTTAAAGTAAATATGACCTTTGCCTCATTGTATTTTTGAGCTCAATTTCCTTGGTCTACAGAAATAAATGCATTTTTTTAAAATCTGCTTAGTTATGGAACACATAACTCATTGGACAGTATCCATTTTTGATAGATTCCTTTAATTTTCAACCATAGGTGATAAGGACCAAAAAAAAAAAAAAAAAAAGAAAGAAAAACACGTATCACTATTCACAGGCTCCTCTTGCCCAGCACCACCAGCCCACCATCTCTAAGGATATTTTTGTCTTGCCTGTTCTCCTGAGACTCTAACACTTATAAGAACCATGAGTGAGGGGCGCCTGGGTGGCTCAGTGAGTTAAGCCACTGCCTGAGGCTCAGGTCATGATCTCAAGGTCCTGGGATTGAGCCCCGCATGGGGCTCTCTGCTCAGCGGGGATCCTGCTCCCTCCTCTCTCTCTCTCTGCCTTCCTCTCTGCCTACTTGTGATCTCTGTCAAATAAATAAATAAAATCTTAAAAAAAAAAAAAAATGAGTGAAATTCACAATTGAAGGAAGAAAAGTTAAATTGTTCTTTGTAATTAAAATTTGACACAGAGTAGCTTTGGAGGGGGGGGGGTTTACAAAAAACAGCATATAATTAAGGAGACAGAAAGAAAAGAGTTTAAAGAAACAGTTTCTGGAAGAGTTTACCATGATGAATAAGTGGGTGATAAAGACTTTTAGGTCACTTATGCTTCCTGTGATACATTTTTGAGAAACTTCCAGACAATTTTAATTCCTAAATTTTTATTTTACACAAATAGTAGCATATGAATATACCATTCTTTATTTTGCTCTTTTGCATTTAAGTCTGTATTTTTCACTGTAGCATTGCTTTCTATGACTCAAATATAACATCTTATTTAATTGAATCAGTATTAATACATATTTTTGCTACTTATTAATCTTTGATATTGCAAAAAGTAAGTAGAATTTTTCATATATAATTTTTATTTGTGTTCTTATTTTTATATAAAAAGCACAGAAGTAACATTGCTAGGTCAGAGGATTCATTCATTTCAGTTTTGATAGAAATTGCTAAATTGTCCTATATAGGAGTTATACCAATTTACATGATCACCAGTGATATTTAAGAATGTCTGTGACCCCTGGGGTACATGGGTGGTTCAGTGGATTATAAAGCCTCTGCCTTCCGCTCAGGTCATGATCCCAGGGTCCTGGAATGGAGCCATGCGTCAAGCTCTCTGCTTGGCAGGGAGCCTGCTTCCTCCTCTCTCTCTCTCTGCCTGCCTCTCTGCCTACTTGTGATTTCTGTCAAATAAAAAAATAAAATCTTAAAAAAAAAAAAGAATGTCTGTGACCCCTTTACCAATTTCATCAATGGAGAACACTTTCAATTGGAGTGTGTCAATATGATGGTTAAAGATATGGTTTCTTGGTAAAGGCTGAATTTTCATTTCTTTTATTATAATTAAGGATTAATATAAATTAATCATTATTTATATTAACTATCTTATATATACTATATAATTATATATAATTGTGTATTAACATAATATACAATTATATTAAAGATTCATTTCTGTTTTATTTTGTGTAAACTGTTTATATCCTCTGACTACTTTTTAATGATTTGTCGGTATTCTCATAGTTCAAGTACTCCTTAAAATGTACCCTCAAGAATTGGAAAATTATTTTCTGTAAGAAAATTAATATCTCTTGGGAATAAAGAGGCAAAACTTCTCACCAAAATACCAACAAAACAAATTTAACTACATCTTAGATAGGTTATGTACTGTGACCCAGTGGCATTTATCCCAGTAATGCAATGCTCATTCAACATAAAAAAACAAATCAATGTTATACTACATGAATAAAATTAAGGGGGAAAAAAAACCCTACATTCTCATTTCAAATGACAGAGAAAAAGTAAGAATAACTGTCTACACCACTACTATTTAATATTGTCTGGAAGTTCCAGACAAAACAGACAGGAAAGAAATGAAACAATCTTTATTATACCCAAGGAACCCACAAAAACTATCAGAGTTAATAGAAAAATTCAGAAAATTGGCCAAGTACAAGATTGACCCACAAAAATCAGTTGTGTTTCTATATACCAGAAATGGACATTTAAAAGGAAATTTTAAAAATGAATCCATTTATAAAAACATCCAAAAGAGTAAATTACCCAGGAATAAATTTAATCAAGGAACTAAAAGATACTCAAAACTGGAAAACATTTTTGAAAGAAATTAGATAAGAACTAAATAAATGGAAAAACATGGAGTCTTCATGTAGTGAAGACAATATTTTTTAGAGGGCAATACTCCCAAAGCAGTCTGTACATTGATGCAATCCCTGCCAAAATTCCAACAGCCTTCTTTTTTTCTTTGCAGAATTGGAAAAAGCCGATCCTCAAATTCATATGGACTTTGCAGAAAGTCTCAAATAGTCAAAACAATATTGTAAAAAAAGAAAATTCACTTGAAAAAATCATACTTGCCAATTTCAAAACTTATTGCAAATCTACAGTAATCATAACATTTTAGTATCTGCATTAAGAACAGACATATAAGCCAACAGGAATAGAATTCAAAGTCCAAAAATAAATCCATTCACCCTAGCTAATAGATTTTTGACAAAAGTTCCAAAATTATTAAATGGGGAAAGAATAGTCATCATTCACAAATAGTGTAGGGACAACTAGCTATCCATAGGCTAATGAATGAAGTTGACCCCCACCACACATATTTAGAAAAATCAACTCCATGGGTGCTTGGGAGGTTCAGTTGAAGTATCTAACTCTTGATTTCATCTCAGGTCATGATTCAGAGTCATGAGATCAAGCCTCACAAAGGGCTTTACATTCAGCAAGAAATCTGCTTGAGGAGCTCCCCTCCACCTGCCACCACCTCTGCCTGTCCTCTCCTGCTGGCACACTCTTTCAAAAAAAAAAAAAAATCTCAAAATAGATTAATGATCGCAACATAAGAGCTAAAACCATAAAACTCTTAGGAAAAAAATAGCAGTAAATCTTCTTGACTTTAGATTTGATAATGGAGTCTTAGATATATCAACAAAATCATGAGCACCAAAAGAAAAAGTAGACAGGGATGCCTGAGTGGCTCAGTTGGCTAAACATCCGCCATCAGCTCAGGTCATGATCTCAGAGTCCTGGGATTGAGTCCCCCTGTGGCGATCCCCTAGCAGGGAGCCTGATTCTTCTTCTGCCTGCCACTCCCCCTGCTTGTGCACTCTCTCTCTCTCTCTCTCTCTCTGACAAATAAATAAATAAAATCTTTAAAAAAGAAAAACCATGTAACTTGGACTTCATTAAAACTAAAAACTTCTGTACATTAAAAGATGCTATCAGGAAAATTAAAAAGAAAGCCTACAGAAAGGGAGAGATGTTTGCAAATAATTTATCTGATAAAGGTATGTCTAGTGTCCAGAATATATGAAGAACTCTTATACCTGAATAGGAAAAAGACAGCCTAGTTCTTTAAATGACTGAAATAGACAACAGAGTGATCAAAAATGATTGAAATGGACATTTCTCCAAAGAAAATATACAAAGGGCCAAAAAGATATGAAAAGATGTTCAACATTATTAACCATGATGAAAATGCAAATCAAAACCACAACAACACACTACTCATATTACAGTGTCTAAAAGCAAATAAATGCAAAATTATAAATTTTGGCAAGAATGTGGATAAGTTAGAAAGCTCATAACTGTTGGTGGAAATGTAAAATGGTTCAGCCATGGTGGAAAACAGTTTGGCAATTCCTCAAAAATTTAAACACAGATTACTATATGACCAATTATTCCACTCTTAGGCCTAATATGCCAAAAATTTAAAACAGGTATTTAAACCGTTACATGTTCACACATATTCATAGCACCATTATTCATAATAGCCAAAAGGTGGAAGAAACTCAAATGTGCATCTGTAAATTAGTAGAAAAACAAATTATAGTATATAAAAACAATGATATATTATTCACTCATAAAAAGGAATGAAACACTAATGCATATTACAATGTGGATGAACCTCAAAAACATTATGTAAATGAAAGAAGTCAAAAACATTATGTAAATGAAAATGTCAATATTGTATGACCCCACTTAAATGAAATATTCACAATATTTAAAACCATAGAGACATATCACAGATTGGTAGTTGCCAAAAGATGGGAACAGGAGGATGGGAGTAGAATCATTTTGGGGTGATTAAAATGTTTTAGAGCTAAATAGAGGTGGTAGTTGCACATCTTTATGAATGCGCTGAATTACTCACTTTAAAATAGTTACATATGTTATGTAAATTTTGCTTCAATAAAAAAAGACTCATGCTCAAAGATCCTTCTTATAATAAATAAAAACTACGTTTTGGGGGGGGCTTAGGCTGGCCCTAAAATGTGCTATTTTCCTAATAAGATCTATGCCTCTACATTTATGGAATTTTGATATAATTTTATTTTTAAGAGTTCATTCTATTGTTCTGAGACTACAAATAATTGTGGTGAAGAAGAAGAAGAAGAAGGAGAAGGGGGGGAGGGGGAGGAGGAAGGGGAGAGAAGAGAGAGAAAAAGGAGAGGGAGAAGAAGGAGGAGGAGGAGAAGAAACTCAGGTATTCAAGTGCTGAAGTATCTTCTTCTTTTTTTTTTTTTTTTGCTCTGTTCCTCCATTAAATAATAATGAATTAGCTGAAAAAGAAAACAAAAATTGTAAGAATGCAATCTAAATGCTTTTTAGCTTGTCACTTTGGCAGATCTTTCTTATGATATTGCCACTTCCTTTTCCAATAAAGGCCTCAGTTCAATTCACTGAAAGGAAGAAAAGCCATAAATCATTGCCTTTATTCAAAGACTTTTAAACAAACATCTTCTAGTAATAATTTTAAAGTGACAAAAACAGCTAAAACAATATGTGATTTCTTCCCTTTGCCAATGTGGTAAAGTTAAAATGCATAAAAAGACACACCAAATTGTCAGAACATTTACCATTTGTTTCATAACAAACATACCTTGATAACCACCAAGAATAATCAACTTTAAATCTGCTTTTCAACATTTGCAATTATTTTATTTTTATTTTCTTATTTTTTGGCAGATCCAGGACTCTCTCAAAGAATAAGGATAAAGAGTAGTTTGTACTTGGCAGTTTTACTATTCTTTTCACCCAGGAACTTCCCATGCACTTGACCTGCATTAGTCGAACTCCATGAAACCAATTTTGATGTTCTGTCAAGGATAATGGTTTTCTCAGCAGAGGAATTCTTGACATGTTTATGACTGGTTTCCCTGCTTAATTGCAAAAAGCAGAAGTTGGTGGGGGTGCCTGGGTGGCTCAGTTAGGTATCTGACTCTTGGTTTCAGGTCAGGATCTCCTGGGTCTTGAGATGGAGCCCCACATAGGCTCCTCACTCCACAGGGAGTCTACTTGAGGTCCTCTCCCTCTGCCCCTCCATGACTCACCCATGCACCCTCTCACTCTCTCTCTCAAATAAGTCAATAAATACATCTTAAAAAAAAGCATAAGTTGGTTTAACTAAGAGATTCTGTACTTTTTTTTTAAAGATTTTATTTATTTACTTGACAGACAGAGATCACAAGTAGGCAGAGAGGCAGGCAGAGAGAGAGCGGAAAGCAGGCTCCCCACTGAGCAGAGAGCTGGATGTGGGGCTTGATCCCAGGACCCTGGGATCATGACCTGAACAGAAGGCAGAGGCTTTAACCCAGTGATCCACCCAGGTGCCTGAGATTCTGTCCTTTTTAACAGACCAGGTTTTTCCAGAGTGATATGAGGGCACCCAGACAACTAGATTTCCTAAACTGAGTGCTATCCAACTCCCTCTTGGTTCTCTTAGCAACCTTTTATTTCTTTTCCCCATTCATTAATGTTTCCCTCTCAAGTTTAAAATATCAGCTATGACAAACTTTTGCTCAAACCTCCAGAATCTGTTTCTCACCTCCCCAAAACACTCTGTTCTCTACTTTTACCAACTCCCATTCTTACCTACGCTCCATAGGAAGATCTGTGATCTTTTCACCTAAGTTTCCACTGCCACATAGACCTGTAATTATATCTCAATCTTTCTTCAACATCCCTTAAAATGTTCACCTTTGAAAACCTCCTCACAAATATATTACCTTGGGTCTCCTCCTATCTCTGTGACTGGTCCTTATCTAATAAGGCGTTTATTACAGAAGTTAAGCGTATTGACTGGAAAAAATAGAAAATTTATGTGAATAAAATAAAAATATTAAAATACCTGTAATCTTATTAGTCAGAAATTACTACTGAAAGTAGAAATAGATAACCAGGACCAGGACCATCCAAACACCCAATCTTATTCTCAGTTGTGTTCCACACAAAACTACCTGGGAAGGCAGCGTATTGATAGGGGACAAAGAAAAGCTAGGAAAGATCTATTGTCAAACTTTAAGTAACCCAAACTCCAGGTAGAGATGGAATAAACAAGTCCAGAAAATGTAGTTAGTTATCTCAGCTAGGGTCAGGTCACACCTAGATCAACAGCATCTAAAAATGTGGTTTTTGCTGTAGAATCATTAGTCATGTATCCTTTATGATAATATTTTCAAATACCAAGTCTGTTGTACTCTCTGGTTGTATTGTCATTTAGTATATCCAATTTTAATTATTATAAAATGAATTCTGTGGTGTCTCTCTTTCTCTCTCTCTCTCTCACCCGTCCCCCTCCTCTCCTCTCAGACTTTGGTATAAATTCCTAGAATTCCTGTGTTAAGGGCACTTACACATATTGGTTAAAACCCTTTTTGCTGCAAATAAAAAACAAACAAACTCATTGGAGAATTTGTTGGCTCCTATAACTCAAGGATTTAGAGGTAAAAAAATTGATTTAGGTGTGTCTTCTTTCTGGGGTAAAATGGTGCCACTAGAATCCACCACTTAGCTTTGCCTGCTGAGTTGTTGGCTTTATTCTCAGCCTCCTTGGGGTAGATGCCTCCTGTCACCAGCCCCAGTGGCATCCAATTTATATTACTGTGGCACCAAATCTAGCAGGAAGTTCTGCTTCCTTGAGACTGCAATGGTGTTGAATGTCATCTGACCCAACATAGGTTATGCCCATCTGTTATAGCACCACTGTCCTCCAGCAAGCTGTCAGTTCACTCGAACTTTACAAACTGAGAGAGGGAAAAGGGTGACACCCCAAAAGAAAAGCAGGGCTCAGTTCTTAGGTGGTGCAAACAAATCTGTGTGACCCCAACAACAATTGTCCATGATGTGATTTTTCTGTGACTTTTTGAAGACACTGGACACTGTCAAGGACTCGATTGGCTGTTTTAAATTCATTTTTTAAAATTTATAATTACTTTTTATGTTATAAGGCTTTCCTTCCTTATTCCATTTTGGGGTTAATTTCTCTTTCTGCTTGGCTCTTGTCTCCCCTTTTTCTCATTTTTTCATTCCTTCCGATTGCATATATCAACTTTCTTTTATTTCACTCATAAAAAACATATTTCTTTGAAATTCAACAAGATAAAAAGCCAGATCCTACCCAAAGTATTCTGTTTTTTGTACCAGCTCACCGTGATGGATGCCATGCCTGTAGGGCCTCCACTTGACCGAGTGACCCACTCCCTGCCTGACCTGGGTTAACAATTTTTTCTCATGTCCAAGATCAGTTTGTGAACTTGTAGAAAGAAAGAAAAGTTGCTACAAATGCCACCATGGCTAGGGTAGGTTGCAGCTACTACAGGCTTGTGTCCCAAAGATGTCTATAATTTCATGGGTCTGCTTCAATTAAAAGAGAATCAAAAGATTGGCCTGTCAGTCTTCTAGTTTCTCATTCTAGCTTTTGCTCCAACAATCCTTAAACTCTACCTCTATGCTTCTCCAACCTGTTGACCGGGTTAGAAGTTAGAACAGTATAGCGGACAACTGGCAATATTTATTATACTTTAAAGTGGAATTTGCCTTGATTCATTAATTCTACTTCTAAATATACTCACATAGTTGTTTATACATATGGAGATACACACACACACACATATGTGTGTGTGTATCTCCATATGTATAAACAACTATGTGAGTAAATATATATATATATATTTACTCATACTAATATTGTTTGTATGGGTAAAATCTCAGAAACAGCCCATGTTTATCGGTGGGATACAGATTGCTTGATTAGCATGTATCCATAGAAAAGAACACAAATAGCTCTTAAAAGGCACAATGTAAAAGAAAAGACAATATAACGGTTATTTATTGTTGAGCATTTTTAAGAGATTTTAAAGAACAGAATATAATAAAATGATAAGCACGTGAGACGTAGTACATATACTCATAAAAACATTGAAAATACCTGAAAGACAACCTCAAAACTGGCCACAAATTGGGAATGTGTCATGGATGGGAAAGTCTGTTAACATAAGCTCTTAAAATCATATAGCTCTATTTTCTATGATTTTTCTTTGCTGTTATAAGTTTATCAAAAAAGAGTATCTAGAGGTTAGTGTTCATTGTTCCAACTACTGTCCTTACAATCTCTGATTTTTGGTCACTCTCCCGCTCAGCTCCATGAATTTGTGTCTTTCCTCTTCCTTAGATGTCCTCCCTCTGCCCAAATTCTATCCAAATCTTTTTACATAATTCAGCTCAAATCTCATGTCTCCCATGCAGTTTTCTCTAGTGAACTGTTTAAACATTTACCCTACTCAGGATCCATAACAGATTTTATACTAATAGTATGATATCTTCTAATGCTGACTGTTGCTCCTTAGTTGCTGGATCAGCAACTTTAGTTGTTCCACATCCTGTATCGAGGGGGTGCCCAGTAAATGTTTATTAATTCACACTTTATAAAGTAAGATTCCTTTGACTTATCGAGTACCTTTGTATTTACAAGGTTTGCTTTGTTTGCCAGCATTGTTTCAGACAAAAGGATGATCGTTCATCTCTTTCTAACAATATTTTCTCTGTTCAAAATGGAGGTTCATCTATTATTTAGCTTCAGAAATTTAAATCAGTTTAATAATAATGTTCATAACATACTAATTCTTCTTTCTGCTAGCCATTTCCCCCCTCTTTAAACATTAAATTTACTATTAATAGAACTCATAGTATGTCTTTTCATCCTTTAAATGGCTGTTATGCTGGCCTAGGCATTGAAGAGGTTTCCTTTAGCACTATAAAAACTTTTCTCCTTTCTTTTCTGATCCTCTCATCTTTTTCTTTAAAGCCAGTGTGATGGCCTCCCAGAGTGCCACTGTGTTCATTCCAACCGTCATGCAAGAACAATCAACAGGATAAAAGAAAGCACATCATGTGAAATTTTGTTTTGAGTTTAAAGAGCATACCTGGGCACTCACAAAAAGAAATTCCTTTCCTGATGGGAAAACACATTTATTATCTTCTTTCTAAGGCTTTCCTCTAATGTGAGGTAGAGTTTGAGATGTAGCAGTTCATGTCTGTTACCATTCTGAGTCATTGCATGGCCACAAATCCTAATGCATGACTAGGCCTATGAAAAACTAAGGAGCCCATTATTTGGGTTCATATCATATTTTCCTGTATGCATTCAGTCTCCATCGAAGGTAATTAGAGTCAATGGAAATACATACATACATACATACATTCAAAGTAGAAAGACTTGAAGGCTGAGCTTCTACTCACGGTGATGGAGCTCTAACTGTAGTCATTACTATAACAATTATCAAATCTCAGTGTTTACTGACCCATCATCACTGTGGTTTGGACAATTACACCTTTGGGTTAGCACATAAAATATGGATAGGTTTGAAAAGATTTATCAGTTAATCAATTAATAGGGTCAAATACATTAAAAATTTTACCAACTAACACTATTCCCTCCTCAAAATATATTAAACATATAATCTCAGAGTAAAATATGAATGAAAAGCAAACTTAACTTCATATTTTTCATCATGACACAGACTGGTGAACACTTCTACTTGATCTGCAGTGTTTAGCAGACCAAGATTGGAAAACTTCCGATCTGGATCTACTCTTGCAAATGAGGAAATAAATCCAGCACTTCTGAAGAATTTATTCCCCAAAGGTCATGAGATTTGTTAATGGATGGATAAGGAATTAAACTCAGGCTCCCTTTGTCAGAGGCAAAGGCACTAGCATGTGTGTCGATGCCTGTTTAATGTTAAGACTCGATGTATCCTCTTCATTAACAAAAGTGCTCTTTTAAGGGTAAAGTAATTGTAGTGTTTAAATGGATTTCCAGAGGTTGATTTTATTTCCAAAAAACCTGTGATTAGGGCTAGTATTGCAACAAAATATTTTGCCTTGTCAGCAGTAACAATCCTGTTGATTCTTGGAATGACTAAGGTTAATTACCCTTCCCTATACCTGGCATTGCTATGAACAAGTATTTAGAAATGTCTGGAGACAACTTCTTTTGCAATCTATCTAGATGTCGCTTTGGAAAATTCTTATCATCTAAAATTAAAAGAATGGCTCGTGCATAGTGTGAGTTTATGATTTATTATCAAAATCAGGATATTTTAAGAGCATAGGGGAGTGCTAGTAATAAATATGCCAGAACAACAGGGACAAACCAGAATGAGACCAGACAAACTGGGACTTACTGTCACCTAATAACATTTTCCATGGAGTTTTCAAACTAAAATCCACACTAGAAAAATTAAATGATACTGGATATTTCTGTGTCATTGGATTTGTTAAAAGGAAGAGTTTATCAATAAATCATTCGACAATGTGTATGGCGGTAGTTACTGCGACTCTTGCAGTGTTCAGAAATAAAACACAAGAAATAATGTTATAAAAATTATTTTACTTATTATGTTAAGGTTGTTATTATATTAAGGTTGTTGTTAAGGCTCATGCATTTGTTTCATGATTCAAAGAAAGGCTTTATTTCATTTTCAAAAATATACATCTTCATTCAAAATTGTGTTCGTTAACTTATCTGATGTGTTATGTTCATATATATCTTAAAAACCCAAGGCAGTATGTTGTTTGGTACAATATGTGAAATGCCCTATAATAATAATTATAAATTATAACTATAGTAATAATATATTATAAATCATAATATATATTAATTTATAATTGTATATAATGTATTATAAATTTATAATATAAATTATAATTATAATTATAATAATAAATTATCACATGACTCAGGGCATGTGGAAGACTCAGTGAGAAGGAAAAGAGATGAAGGACATTGAAAGAACATGTCAACATAAAAACTTACATTATCATCCTTGAAGACATTTTAAAAAGAGTATAATGTGAAGAATTAAAATATTCACAAACTTAGATTCAGTGAATCCTGTAAAACACTAACCTTTGCCAATATACTTCAATGCCTTTCTTCTCTGGAGTTGAAAAACCTTAATCAGAAGTTTGATATTTCTTGGGGCCCCCGAGTGGCTCAGTGGGTTAAGCCTCTACTTTTGGCTTAGATCATTATCTCAGGGTCCTGGGATCGAACCCCACATCGGATTCTCTGCTCAGCAGGGAGCCTGCTTCCCCCTCTCTATCTGCCTGCCTCTCTGTCTGCTTGTGATCACTCTCTCTCTGTCAAATAAATAAATAAAATCTTTAAAACAAAAAAAAGAAGTTTGATTTTTCTTGGCTGTAACATAATTTGCAAAAAGAGTGACTGAACAGACATTTACATTGAGTTAAATGGTCCCAGAGCCTACAGCATTTGGTGCTGCTTATACCATGATAGGCATAGAGAGAATTTGGTGAAAAACTTTCCTTTTCATCTTTCCCTCCTTCCTTCCTTTCTTCCCTCCTTCCTACCTTTCTCCCCTCCTTCCTTCCTTCAATAAAGTAGGCAGCTGTTTAAGTTCTAACAGGACACCTGAAGGTCAGCACGGAGGAGGTCATGGTCAGCTATTGGGAGAGTCAAAGCCTTGTCCTGGCAGCACTCCACAAGAAGCAGAATCAAACCAGACCGGCCAAGATGATGGATGCCATGAAAGAAAACCCCCGACCAAACTAGAAAGAAAAAAAACTTAAAACCCTCCTTCCCAAGCCAAGTAATAAATATTCCACGCCCTAGTTAACAACCGTCAATTAAAGATAAAAACCCAACCTCTTTCTCTTCTGACCTTGCCCAGTCTCATGTCTCAAGAGTGTACTTTTCGCTTCAGTCAACTTTCCACTTGTGCTTGTGTCGCCCATCCACTATGTTGTATGTGTGTCCTTGAATTCTTTCTGAAGACAAGACCAAGAACCTTTGGCTACTTCTTTGGGACAGGCTGGATCAAGGCCCCAGGGCCTTCGGTCTCCCCAGTTCACCAGGCAACCCTTCCTTCTTTTCCTTCCTTCCTACCTTCTTACCTTCTTACCTTCCTTCCTTCCTTTTATCCTTGCTTTTTCTTTTATTTTTTAATCAAAATTATTCCCATGGAAAGTTACTATATAAATAATACTTTCTGTGAAATCATCATGTCTTCAATGTAAGAGGAAGTTTTCAGGAATACTTGCTGAAGCTAGTCACATATTGTGGGGCCCCAATATTTGATGAATCTTTCTACTGTCAAATCTTGACTGAGATTTAAAATGTGACTCAGTGACCCTGTATTATGAATTTGGAAAGTCAGTTTGATGAGTCTTACTGCAGTACAGCTCATGAATTTTTAAATTTCCCCTTAGGTCTATAAAAACAACAACAACAAAACAAAACTAAACAAACAAATAAACAAAACACAACATCTTTCAATCCTACTGCTAAATATCAGAAACTGACACAGGTGTGCTTCATTATATTTAACAAATGCATTATGATTTCAAGTCACCAGTAAGCATACGGTCATCCCAAAGACATAAATTCCTGACAGCTGAATACTGACCATGCCAAATCAGCATCTCACAAAATCAGACAAGAGACTGCCATTTAAAATAGTGTTGAGTTGTTTAATATTTTTTTATTTTATTTTTTTAAAAGATTTTATTTATTTATTTGACAGACAGAGATCACAAGTAGGCAGAGAGGCAGGCAGAGAGAGAGAGGAGGAAGCAGGATCCCTGCTGAGCAGAGAGCCTTATGCGAGACTCGATCCCAGAACCCTGGAATCATGACCCGAGCCGAAGGCAGAGGTTTTAACCCATTGAGCCACCCAGGAGCCCCTAGTTGTTTAATATTTAATAAAAGTGTCATTTATAGTTCATGAGAAAATATAGATTGCTTGCAAAATCATGTCAGGGTAAGTGGTTAACCACTTATAAAAGAAAAAGGTTAGAGTCACATTACAATTGTACATAAAAAAAATTGAAGTATTAGAAAAAAATCTACATGAAGAGTTGATGATAGAAGTTTGGGTTGTGAAAGGTCATTCTAAATATGACTGCTAAGTCAAGAAACATAAATTATTCAATAGAAGTTTATTCTTTTTGATGTTAACCATTAGGAAAAATATATTCCCAAATGTGGTGGTACATGTATGTGTATATACGCCTCACTGGCCATCAGAGTCACCAATCCTAATGCCAGTCTGTGAAGCAAAGAAACATGCACATGTTGTATTTGTGTTAAATAAAACCACAGAAACTCTGCCCCTCTGAAATACACATGTGTAGTATAATACATTTCTGTATTACACACATATATTTTTTTTAAGCCCTATAAGTTAAGTTAACAATTTCCTGGAGAAAGTTTTCACTACTACATTTTTATTTCCTCCCTATTATTAAAATCTAGAATTTTGCAGATACTACTTTTAATTAAACTTTAATGTTTTTCTATTTTTTTATCTTTTGATTCAGTTTTATTTTGTTTAAAGAATGCATAATGTTGCATACATTTTCAAGAAGTTTATTTATTTTGCTAAACTCTTCAAAGAAAATGATATGTCTTTGTGACTCCCTCTTTTGCATCTTCTATTCTATTTTATTAATATTTGCTCTTCTCCTTACTACTACTATTTTTTAAAGATTTTATTTACTTATTTGAGAGAGGGAGCAAGAGTGTAAGAAAGAGAGTACAAAGTAGAGAGGGAGAAGCAGGCTGCCCATTATGCAGGAGCCCAATGTGGGGCTCAATCCCAGGACCCTGGGATCATGACCTGAACTGAAGGCAGACACTTAATGACTGAGCCACCCAGGTATCCCAAATATTAACCTATTTTTATCTATTTTATTATTTCTTTTTGAACCACTAAATTGGAGCTTAATTCTTTAACTTTCATTATTGCTTCTTTGTTACCATGTCAGAAATTATTTTCAACTATTTCAGCATAAATAATGTAATGTTATGTATATCCTAATTTAACTTAAACTCTGAGAGGAATTAAACTATTTCAATAACTAAAACACACAGCAATTTATTTATGTCTGAAAAAGATTTTTAAAAATCTAAAATTTAATATAAAATGTTTATCATAACTGAACAGTACTAGATCATTTTGCCCTTAGGTTTTATAAAAAGTTCCTATGCCTTATTGCTGTTTGAATTTGCAGCTTTATTTGGTTTTAAAGTATTATTTGGCACTTCCTATTACAAAAAATGAGCCGGTAGCAAGGTTATAGGAACAAAGACTTTTTATACCTTTAACTGTTAAAATTAGTAGCTCCAACAACAAATCATGATTGTGGGTAGTCACTTAGGCCAGTAATAGTTCAAAAATTAATACAAACATTTAGATAATACATGTCACTCTAAGAATATTGAAATTTGCTTGGTATATCTATTTCTCAGATGGTTGTTTTTAACTTCCATATTTTAGTGGATTCATCTGTTTCACCTTCTACTTCTGTTAATTTTTTTATTTACATACTTGTAATCTGTTAGTAGATGCATAAAAGTTTAGCATTTTGAAATCTTCCTATTTTGCTTGTAATTTTTGTTAATACTGATTTATTCAGATTAGTTTCACCATCTTACTTTGTACTTTGTATTTGGAGTTTTTTCCCTGCATTTCTTTTTTTCACTCTGACTTTCAGTTGGGGTGATTGATTTTGCATCTGTTTTACTCTTTCTGTTATTATTCTGGTAATTATACTTTTTGTTTCTGGGCTTTAATTAGATATTGTATAGATATTTTACTAGACTTTTCCTGGGTATTTAAATTAAACAAGTCCAAATCAGTCATTAGCTATGTATTCCTCTTCTCAAACATGGTACAACCTCAGAAACTATCTGATCCTGCCATTTGTTTATTTCTGGCTCCCAAATTGAGGTTGTTTTGTCATGTGTTTGTGATTCTTGATTCATGCTCTCTAGATATTAGAAATTTTGTATGGGAATATTTGAGGCTAATTTTAAAGTGAATTCCTCATTAAAGAAGGCAAAGCAGATTTCTCCATGCAGAGGCAAGCTTCAACTTTTCACTTTCATACATTTGTATTTACCTATCCTTTCTGGACTTTTTTTTTTCTTTTACTTTTAAGTCCAACCAACTACTTAACAAATACCTTAAGTATCTTGCTCATCATTTTAAGTGTATGGACATCTAATTTTCCATAATGATAGAAAAAGGAATCTACCTATAATTCTTTTCTAAAGCAGTCATTAAAGATTTCAGAACAATATGAGATGGAAATGTCAAAAAGTATTTTTAAACAATTTCTTTTATTGCCTAATAGACACTTTTATATGATAGTACATATTACCTATAGAGTTTTCTCTATTCTCTGCTACCGAGTTTTTTCTTTTGTGTCTAATATTTGAACAGAGAAAAACTATGCCACCTTAGAAAAAACAGACAAAACAGAGATTACAATGTGGCCTAACTGACAAATAAGTCCAAGAGGAGCCCTTCTTATATAAATCAGACAATTGGCAGGTGGTAAATCCAACTGGTATTCTTTTCACATTTAAGGCACTAAAAAACAACTTTTTTTTTTCCTTTTCTCTAGAGAAACACTAAAAAATATCAAGCATGCACAATGTATGTAGCTGGAGAGAGGAAGAGAGAGAGAAAGGGAAAGAAACTCCTTTCTTTTATTAAGGAGATCTATTAAATATGCAGAAGTTGTTTTCTTGAATAGAGTGGGCAGAGCCTTCAAGAACTACACATGAGATGCAATAATGAGGGATACGAATTCTCTTTCCAGGGGAAGGAAGAATTGTAAAAATGAAAAAATATCTAGAAATCTTTCAATAGAAAAAATCATGTGTCTCCAGGAATCATCATCCTCAGGATATTTCTATGAGCAACACAAAACAATGCTCTCACTTCCTCTGGGACTTTGGAATGTTACAAGGGTGTCACTGCAGATGCTTGTGACATGACTTTCTACTCAACCAGAAAAGTTCCTCGCTGAGGGAGAAGAGAATAACATGATGGAGAAGTGAAGCTGGCAAATTGTAAACAAAAGCTAGGTGGTATTACTCCGCCAGCTATACCTAAATGTAGCACTGCATGAAAATTTTTCATTTTATAAAACAAACATTCCCTTCAGTCTCTTTCTTTTTAAATTTTCTTTAAAAAATGTTTTATTGACATATAATGAACATACAATGCTACATTAGTTTCAGGTGTATAATACAATGATTGAATAATTCTCTACATGACTCAGCACTCATCACAGTAAGTATACTCTTGATCCCTTTTATCTATTTCGCCCCTCCCCCACATTTATCTATTTTACACCCTTCCCCACCACCTGCTCTCTGGGAATCACCAGTTTGTTCTCTGTTTTTAAGAGTCTGGTTTTTTGGTTTTTGTTTTTTGTTTTTGTTTTTGTTTTTTGGGTTGTTTTTGTTCTGTTACTTTTTCTTTATTCATTTGTTTGCTTCTTAAATTCCACATATGAGTGAAATCATATACATGTCCTGTCTTTTATTCTTAAGTTTTTTCTATTTTGTTTCTGATATTTTAAAACAAAATCACTCCTGCTAACACAATCTTTCTCTCATATCCATCAGCAATGGGATATATTACCAGTATATATGTAAACATAAGTAAAATGATAAATACAAGGATATATACAAGCATAAGTGATTTTTTTTTCTTCTGGATAAAATTTAAATGATATATACTCTGGATCTCTCTTTTTACTTATTATTATTATGTCTTTTTAACTCAATTCACCCAAATGTAATTATTTATATAAGTAGAATAAATTTTATAAAATGTTCACTTATTTTCTCCTTTATAAACATTTAAGTTTCTCCAGATTTTTTATATATTACAAAGAGTGTGGGGAAACAAAACAAAAGAAGACAAAACATATCACTAAATATATCACTGATTTTAATAGATGGGGAAGTAATGGAGTATAATCAGAAGAAAAGCAGACAGTGAAACTGAAGTAGAAGCAGACACCAGGTTTCATAATTAGCTTCATGGGTTTAAGTCATTTAGTAAGACTCTTTGAACATTATTATGTCAATTTTAAAGTGATATTTTTAAACTATCCAAGATGGCAAATCACTTTCAATTTACCTACACAATTGTTGCCTGGGATATCTATTGAGCGAATCTAAAGTCATTTGTTTGCACAGCAGAAAACGAGCTATGAAATAAGAAAGTGGGGGAAATGCAGTATGTATTTATGATCCATTTCCAGCTTACCATTTTATAACTGTAACTTAAAGGATGGTGGGAAATCTGAATTGTTTTATGAGGATCATTTAAGGGCACTAGTCATGTTTTGTTTTGCAAAAATATATTATTTCTATTATTTGACTTGAGTTTCTGCATAAAAAGACTAGAATCAGTTGTTGGAAGAGATGGTCAGATTTGGACTTTAAAAAAGGAAGAATTTTCTAGCCACAGGAGTATTTTAATAATGAAACAAGATGCTTCTCCAAGGAATTTATTCATAAGAAATTAGATCACTGGTGAGGATGTTTTCAAAAGAACTCATATAGGGATGGTAGAGGAAAGAATATTTACTATGTGTTAGACACCATGACATTCATTTTCACATATGTGACATTCTAGTTGATGATTACAATAAATTTGCCCACATGGATATCATGAAATTAATTATACCAATCATGGTAAAATAAAATAAAGACACAGTAGTTCTGAATGCACTTCAAACCAATTTATCCCAGTGAATAAGCCAACTTCGATTAATTCACATACACATTTCAATTAATGTCCTGTTAGAATTTCCACTGTCAAGCTTCATTTCAATACTTTGTCTGCCACACCACAAGCAGGGGGACAAAGTTATGAGGTAAAACTAAATCAACCATCAACTTCAGTACATGTCTTTTTTTTAAGATTTTTATTTATTTATTTGACAGACAGAGATTGCAAGTAGGCAGAGAGAGAGGATGAAGCAGGCTCCCCGTCGAGCAGAGAACCTGATGTGGGGCTCAATCCCAGGACCCTGGGACCATGCCCTGAACCAAAGGCAGAGGCTTTAACCCACTGAGCCACCCAGGCGCCCCTCAGTACATGTCTTTTATTCTCACACTGTTTTAAGTCACTTAGTGAGAAACTACAGCAAAAGAAAAATACACACCAGGAAAAAATGTTACAAAACTCTAAAGTTTTGATATTTTAAAGTAAATATTATTCCTGTTAAAGACACTAGATATAATTTTTATCACAAATACAGGGGATCTCATTTCAAGATTCTTTTCTTCATAGAAAACCAAGAAATTTGAAATCTCAGAAAAATATAAAAGAAACCATAAATTTTAACCTAGCCTAGAGAATTTTGATAAAATAAATAATCTCTTTACATAAATTTAAATTATTTTCTCAGGCCAGATTTTAGGAAAGTGAAATGTCAAAACTGTCATTCAGATTGGAAGTAGGAGAATTTTAGGGACAGAGAAGTGATAAAAGAATACATTATCCCATTTCTAGCAATGTGGTGAGGTTAGACCAGAGTGATACAGTATTTAGTATTTAGTACAGTATTTTTCCAAAAACCATTTTTATCTAAGCCCTAATTGTCCTGACTATCACAACTTCTTGTCATAAACCTCACCATCACCTCATCCCTGTCTAACTTACACATAGAAACAAAAAAAATCTTCTATTGACCTTGTTTTATCTTATCTCTCTACTGATTAAAAGCTAGGGTATGTCTTATTTTATCCTATAGGGGACAGCAGTCTGTGTACTATGTATGCAAAGTTGCTATAAAGATTATTTAAAGTAGTAGAAAGAAAGCTTTATCTGGACAAAATAATGAAGTTACTAGAGATTATATCTTTATTTTCTTTTTTTAATTAACATATAATGTGTTATTTGTTTCAGGGGTACAGGTCTGTGAGTCATTAGTCTTACAGAATTCACAGCACTCCCCATAGCACATAACCTCCCCAGTGTACATCACCCAGACATGCTATCCCTCCCCCTATATCTTTATTTTCTTTCTCCTCCACTCATGACATTTTTCTCTTTCCTATATTTTTCCCTTTGTTCCATGCCATTTCAAAGCATAATAAACCCTTCTTTCAGCTCTGCATTTCTCTTGTGTGAACAGGCCACTATATCTCTTAGTAGTCAAACAGTGCAGAATCAGTAACAAAATAAACATTTGTATCACTTAGTTTCCTAGATGGAACACTAGGCATTTGTCTGTACAGGAGTGCGGGGGTAGAGATGGGAGGATGGTGTTTGACTACTCTCCAAGGAGTCCTGAGGAGTATAAATCAACATATTTTTGTTTGTTTGTTTTTGATAGAGAGGGAGAGAGAGAGAGAGAGAGAGAGAGAGAAGGGACCGCAGAAGAGGGAGAAGACATCTTAAGCAGGCTGTATGCTTTGGAAACCCAAGTGGGGCTCGATCTCAGGACCCTGAGATCATGACCTGAACCAAAATCAAGAGTCAGATGCTTAACCAACTGAGCCACCCAGGATCCCCAATCAGCTAATTTTTTTTTAAGATTTTATTTATTTATTTGACAGACAGAGATCACAAGTAGGCAGAGAGGCAGGCAGAGAGAAGGGAATCAGGCTCCCTGCTGAGCAGAGAGCCCCATGCCCTGGCTCCATCCCAGGACTCTGAGATCATAACCTGAGCCGAATGCAGAGGCTTTAACCTACTGAGCCACTCAGGTGCCCCTCAGCTATTGTTTTTTAAGTGATCTACTATTTTCATTCCAAAAGTACAAAACTCATAGTAACAAAATTTGGTAGTACCAGATCACAGGGGTCCCGGGCAGGGGGAAAAAAAAAAAAAATGCCTCTAAGAGCTTTAAGCAGGTCAGTGATAGAGTCCCCAGATTTTTCTTTGATTCTGTGAAGAATTTGAGCCAACAAATTTTTGAATGGCTAGGTGATATTTAAAGAATATTAATGGCTAATATCAATTAGACTTACTTGCTAAATGACAATATCATCCACAAAGCACAGTTTCTCAAGAAGGACAAGTGAGTTGTCCAGGACACAAAGATGAGTAGAAGAAATTTAGATTCAGGAGAAAGGAACAATATTTAAAATGAAAGTTTTGATGTCATTTCCAAAAGGAAAACAAAAAATTTTTAAATGTCTTTCTAAATGGTACTCTAAATTAGTATTCCAACAGTAAAATGAGTATAGTTCCTAATTATTGTAAAATGTCAATTTTTCAAACATTTATTCTCCACACATACATGTTCAGAAGCGTGCACGCACACAGACGCACACACACATTAGGTAAACTGCATTCTTTATTATGTTTATTTTTTCTAATCCAAGAGCTCTTTCTTGTTTTTAATCACTCCCTTTGTCTCTCATTCCTTTGTATGAATTTGACGTGTGCTAAAAATTTTAATTCTCTTCTTATTCTAAATTCTATCTAGTGCTTTCCTTCCCATCCCACAATAAAGTGTATTATTTCATTGACCTTTTTTCTTCTTCACCATGTTACCACTTTTTTTTTTCTTTTCCTTTGTTTGGCCATCTTTGATTTTCAATTCATGTTTAAGAACAGACTTCTGGGTTGCCATGCCTGAGCAGCTATGTGAATTTCCTTCATTGAGGGCTCTGTCAGAACCTTGACTCTGCTCGCTTTGGGACCAGCAGGGGTGGGCGAACCTGTCTCCGGAAAAGTGTCCTTCAAAAATATCACGTCTCTCTCTAGGGTTCTGGTATCTGCCTGGCAGCAACAGTTTTCTCCAATCAATTCTTTTAGTTTCTTCAAAGAAAAGCTGTTGCTGGGGGAAAATATTGCACTTCCTGATCTCTGTGGGTTCAGAGCTGGGCTGGTGCCAGGCAGCCTGCTCCCGGGGCTGCCCCATCTTCAACGGGTTTATCCATCATCTTTCTATCTTTCAGAAATGTACTGAATTATCAAGTCTCGCTGCTCTCCAAATCCCTTTCTTTAGTGCTTATTTGACCTCCGTCTTTTAATGTCATTTCACTTGGGCATTAGGAGAGAAGAGAGGCCGATAGCCAAGAATGTCAAATGGCAGTTATTCCCATTTGTAATTGTATTGTATTTACAGATACTCTTCCTTTTAGGAAAATGACTTGAGAACACAGGCTTTGGATGAATCTCTGTGATGCCATCTTTAATCGAGAAAGTAGTAAGAGAAGTGTAAATACATTTTCTCATCGTGCAGAATTCAGAGTAATATAGCTTTGAATTCAGAGGAAATACAAACTGTGGCCCCACATGAACATGTTATCTTTGGGGAAGATGTCCAGTGTCTCTGAAGTCATGCCTGCTTCATGGGGACGGCAGGAATAAAAAACCCTGAAGTATATGTGATGCATAGCAATGCCTAGAGTAGAATAGTGAGAGGCTTATGACTAACACCGATATGGGTAGGAGTACAAGCACTGATGTAAACAGAGAGAGAAAGAGCTCTGTAAACCGATTGCTAAGTTCTCGGCACTGACTGTGCCGGGCCCTGACGAAAAGCTGGAAAGACAGACACATTCCCTGCCCTCAGAAAGTCTCAGATAATTAACTAAGCAAATGCAATAAAGTGTGGTACTAACATAAGAGAAGGAGATGTTTATTTTAAAAGTTTGTGACTTCATGTGATGAGACGTTGTTTTCAGTAAACCTTTCCAGAAAATTCTTCCAAAGCTTTTCGGCCATTAGAAGGACATCAGCCAGCTTACTTGTGAGCTATAATACCTCCTGGGGCTTATCAATTCAGCAGAGTCAGGCTGAATCATTTATTAAATTAGAAAGCTACAAAGAGGACGCCCAGTGTGAGTCAGAGCAAGTGGTGGCTAACTCCAGGGTTGCCTGCTGGCTCTTTGAGGCTTTGCTGAACTCAGGTCCCAGTGTGGGAGGGCCGAGACAAAGGAGACAGACTCAGGGGACATTTAAATGCTACAATTCAATTCTTTTCATTTATGGGCCTCCGTGGCTTTTCTCCTGGCGTGAAGGCCAATCTACAGTGATGTTTCTTTCTGCCACAGAGAATGCGATGCTAAATCAAGAAATTTAAGCAAAAGAAAACAGAAGCTGCCTCTCCTACTTCAACCACAGGATCGACCGTGGCACGAGAACAGGAGTCTCTGTCTCTCTATTTTCTCTTAGTTCCCTTTGAGGTATGCCCCAACTCTGACAATGTCTCACCTTGTGGTGTTCTTTGTGGTCCATTAAATTAGGTGTTAGAATCTCCTCCTGGAAGATGGCTCTGAATTTGAAAAGCATCTGTATAGGAAGCCAATATGGAGAACGATTGGAGAAAATTCAATATATTCAAAACGGAATTGGGAATTAAAATGAGAAATAATGTATTTTAGAACAGCATCAAGAAAGGCATATTTCCTGGATTGAAAATGGGGAGCCTTGCCCTGTTTGATTGAATATTAAAACTAAGTAGAGACCCTGTTTTTAAAAAAATAATTACAGGGATACCTGGGTGGTTTAGTCAGTTAAGCATCTGCCTTTGGCTCAGGTCATGATCCCAGGATCCTGGGATCGAGTCCCAATCCCATGTCTGGCTCCCTGCTCAGTGGGAAGCCTGCCTCTCCCTCTTCCTCTGCCTGCCCTTCCCCCTGCTTGTGCTCTCCTTCTGTGAAAATAAATAAATAAATAAATCTTTAAAAAAAATAATAATTGCAACATAAAGCAATATAAGAAGAAACAGCTAGAAAGATTTCAGTTTAAAAAAATCCTCTTAATAAAAAAATGGCAGGGGCACCTGGGTGGCTCAGTGGGTTAAAGCCTCTGCCTTCAGCTCAGGTCATGATCCCAGGGTCCTGGAATCGAGCCCTGCATTGGGCTCTCTGCTCAATGGGAAGCCTGCCTCCTCCTCTCTCTCTCTCTCTCTCTCTCTGCCTGCCTCTCCACCTACTTGTTATCGCTCTCTCCGTGTCAAATAAATAAATAAAATCTAAAAAAAAAAAAAAAAAGGCAAATATTCCTGAGAATGCCTTTCTGCAGATAACAAACACAATCACAGTGTGAGTTTCCTTCCTAAGCATTTACTGTTCTCTCAAGTCTTGTACTTCGGGTCGTTCCTACATCTGCACATAGAAATAGCAGCTGAAAGTGTTTTTCTACACTGCCAATCTAATAGCATCCTTCTAGAGTCCTTGTTAGAGTCAATGCTTTCAATTTTTTTTAATCTCTAAATTCAAAGTGATCTGGATGATTGTGATAATTTAAATTATTCACCAATGATTTTATTTTTATTTTTTAAGTATTTTATTTATTTATTTGATAGAAAGCATGAGAGCGAGGTGAGGGGCAGAGGCAGAGGGAGAAGAAGATTTCCTGCTAAGCAGTGAGCTTGATGAGAGGCTTCATCCCAGGATCGAGGGGTCATGACATGAGCCAAAGTCTTAACCCACACTGAACCACCCAGGTGTCCCCCAATGATTTTAATAACATAATTTGCTTATTTCTACCCAAAACACCATAGTTTTTTTTTTCAACTATAAGATGCTTTCTACATTTTTTTGAAAACAAGATGTCATGTTATAAAAATATGAATATACGTAATAAACTACTTCAGCCTAGTGAGATGGCTGGCTCTCGCCCTGTGTCCTCTGCCTCCTTCTGTACCGTTCAGTTCTGTTTCCTTCAAGGTCTTTTGGTTTCACAGGTACGCTTTTCAGCTTAGAACCACCTTTTAGCAAGATTTACATATTTGCCTTGTAGACCTTGTTTACATCCATGCAGCCTTTCTAGAAGCTACTAAATTGCAGTGACAGCACCATCTTCACACCAGATTCTGTCCTTCCTCTAATGAGCAAAAAGAGAGTGCATGCCAAAAAAAATTAAAAAAAACCTGGACGTTCTCTTAACCCGGGTGCCTCAAGCCAGCTAGTGTTATTGTCGAATAACAATACATTTGCCTGTGATGTGTAATAGTTTAGTTTTATCAATAAGAGAAGCTAATTTACCCTGGAGAAAACTTTCCTCACCAAACTTGTAGGACATCTGGCTTAGTAATGAGTGGGAGAAGTGGTTCACATTTCTCAAGGGTTCTAAGAGGGCTTCCGTCAGCAACCAGGTCAAGTTTAATATGTCAGTATCGTGTCAGGTGGAATTCAGCCACCCACAATTGTCTCCGAAGTGCAGGCAAAGAAAAGAGCAAGAAGGGAATCACAGAAAAGTATAGAAAGGGGCTTGACTTGCCTGGGCTGTGGAACTGTAGCTCTAGAGAGCACTACCTCTGATCACCCAGGGGCAAGGTGGCTCTGCCTGTATTACACAGGCTACTTACTACATGACAGATGTATGCACAAGGTCAGATAACGCTACGGATCACCAAACAACAATGAGAAAGCACAGAGCAGTATTCAGACACTATGGAGACCCCGCAAGGCAGAAACCTAGAGTTACAAAGGGGTTTCATGCATACATTGCAGTATGAATTAAAAGAGTGTTCACAGATATTCCTTCCTGCACACTGAGTCAAGAAGTAGCACTGAGGCCTTCTAGGCCAAGAGGGTAGGAAAAAAAAAATCTTTCTGCTCCTATTTCTTGCTACAGAATAACTACTTCATTATACAACATCCTTTTAAAAGCTGGGTAATACAAAGTTGTACCATGAAGAATATAAGCAGGGACCCTGAGGGCCCCCAGAGCTATCGATCAGACACATTGCATTCCAGACCCCTTGGGCTACTCTTCTATTATAATCGGTCATGAAGTTAGAGAGTACTGAGGCATGGAACAAGATCTCTTTGGCCTTGGGCTTTAAGTGAAATATATACATATTAGATATATTTTGTACATGTATTGAATATATATATTTAATATGTAATTTATCTTATACACATAGACATAACACACATATCTTATAACACACAAACATAAAGACAGTTCACTTAGAAGATTCGGCACAAACTTCTCCCCATTACAAGAAGCCACGTGGGCCAAGGGAATTAAGATCCATTTTTCTAACAGTGAATTTCTCTGAGCTAAAGTTTTTCATTGAGAGGATTGAGTTTTCCCCATTTAATTAAAAGTGAAAACTGATCTTCCCATTAAGAGATCTTAGATGATGTACTTAATTATTTTGCTTGACATGAAGTTGCTAACAACCGCTCATATCTACTGTCCCTGATCTTCTGGCCGGCCATCCAGTTTTATGAAAGGCTCTAAAGTTACTGGAATAAATACAGATGTTCTCACTTACTTTGCATCTATCAGCTTGTTTCCTTGCACTACCCTTAAATTATTCCCTGAGGTCAGGAAAACATCAGATACATTTTTATTCAATATTATGAAATGAGGAAATGTTTGGGGAAAATAAGGAAACGTTTTGGAGGTGGTAGAGAAGAGATGCTTGCTTTTAATCGCTAATTAGAGTGGTCCATAAACATGAACTATTAAAAGACTTGACAGAATTTTGTTTTTTATAGCTTGAGTATTTATATTTTTATTGGTTCCCACAAACACCAGGAGTAAGAAGCCTTTGCTTTCATGTAATAAAAAAAAAATAATCCTAATAGTTTTCTTGTTATTATTGAATGTTAATGACAAGCTGATAGATTGGCTATAGTACATACATGGCACAACCTTAATTTAATGTTAACTGAGTGAATGTATATCCCCCATATCTTCATTGTTCCATTGAAAATTAAACCCAAAGCTCAGCATAACAAACAGCACCACCTCAAATCAGAAAACCAGAAGTCTTTCTATACAGTAAGTTTTCTCATAGATCATTTCTATTATTAAAAAGCTAATTTGATGAAGGCCCAAGTCTTTTTAACTCGATATATAAAATTCTTCTTAACATTATCTTAATGAAACAAGTTTAAAAAATGATAATTTTGAAGTTTCAGGGTCGTATTAAGTTTTCTAATATTCTGGGCAGCATAAAAAATACTTTTATGTCAGTAAATATTTAATTACCTTTTATATGAGATGGGGCAGGAACTCAAGTAGTACCTTTAGAAAATTATAATTTGTGGGGCTCCTGGGTAGCTCAGTTGGTTAAGCATCTGACTTTTGATTTTGGCCTGGGTCCTGATCTCAGGATTGTGAGATCAAGCCCTGCATCAGGCTGTGCCCTGGACATGGACCCAGATGGGGATTCGCTCTCTCCCTCTGTCCCTCCCCCTCTCAAAAAAAAAAGAAAAAAGAAAAAAATTATACATATATATATATATATATATATATATATATATATATATATATAGTTTGCATTCAAAATAAGAGGAAAGTTCTTACTATCCGAAATATTATTGTGGCTATTTATTTTCAATTTCTGCATATGTTGGTTACTGTCTCTGCCTCAAGACCACATATTATGATTAAATCAAAGAAGTCACATGATAAAAAACGTTCTCCCTGTTAGAAGTTGTGCATGATTTAACATTACCAATAGTTATTGCTACTGAAGTAAATTCAAAAGTAATGGTAGTGAGCCAGAAATATCAATATATAAAGGACTTTATTTATTGAATACCACATATATCCATATATCTTTACAGACAGAGAGACAAGGACAAAAGTCTCCACCAACATAACAAGAGGAGACTGGGAGTCAGAAAGAGAGAGAGAGAAATGCTCATATCAATGGCTTTTTATGTAAGGAGGAAAACGTCTTTTCTCCTATTCTTGGAGAATCATGTGTCCAGTGTAACCATGTTAAAAAAATAAAAACAGGGTCGCCTGGGTGGCTCTGTTGTTAAGTGTCTACCTTTGGCTCAGGTCATGATCCTAGAGTCCTGTGATTGAGCCCACATCGGGCTCCCTGCCCAGCGGGAAGCCTGCTTCTCCCCCTCCCACTCCCCCTGCTTGTATTTCCTCTCTCACTGTTACTCTCTCTGTGTCAAAGAAATAAATAATATCTTAAAAAACAAACAAACAAAAACGAAGTAGGCATGATCAATAGACAGTATTCAAGATGTTTTCAGGAGAGCCAGCTGATAGCGTAAGACTTTTTTTTTTTTTTTTTAATTGGCTGAATAATTTTTGTCTTTAGAAGCCAGAGGGATACTTTGGTTGGACACTCCAGGTCTAGGGAGCCTGATGGTGCTGGTTTTCCCCACACTCTCCCAGGGTGAGCGTGGAAAGTCCGACATCCTGGGACACTCCTCAGTCCTGGGCAAAGCAGGACAGCTGGTCACTTTTCCAGAATATGTACATAGTGATCTCAAATAGCAAACGTAAGTTACCTAGCTGCAGCTCAACAATGGGCTCCAGTCAGGTGCCTGGTCTTCCTCTTTTCAGAATTTACTTGGTAGGTGACCTTGAGCACTTTCTTTTATCTCTCTGAGGTTCAATTTCATCATCTGTAAAAGGGAGATAATACCTAATCTAGTAAGTTTAAGTAGTAATGAAATAATGTATATGAAGTAATAGGCACTTACTAAGGTTGAAATAAATGGTCTTTTCATTTTCTACTTAAACTATAGCTAAAAAATAAAAGATATTCTCAGGAGAAGGAACGGCAAAATCAGGCTTACTACTAAAGCTGTTTGAAACCATATTATATCAATATATCCTCCCTCAAGTAAATACATAGGGAATAAACTCTCATGCAACTCGCCTTCTTTTCCAATCACCCAGCCTAAACAGAAAGCATACCACAAATGGGATGAATGGCCAGACCCAATATCGTTAAGTAATGCTGATGGTAAGTGCTGACACCTCACATCACTGAGGGACTGTTCCTTTTACTGAGGATTTCATGTTTAAAACATAAGAACAAAATAAAGATATATCACAGCCATACCGCAGTGATTCATGCCAGATAGTTTACTCCTCCATTTTCTTTTTATTGGGTGAGAGAGGAGGGAGAAGGAGTGCAGGACAATATAAAGCAGCCTACAGCACCTGCATTCTGCTCTTCTAACTGGGATGAAAAATCCAAATATACAATAGAGGAATGGATTTAAGAGGCATAGTGTCGTTTATTCTAAGAAATGCATATAAATGATTCCCAGCTGGAAAGGAAGAAAGGGAACATTCAGATGTTACCCTGAGAGTCAAAAAGAAAATCTATGGTATGGCATAAAGTGATTCTACCTTGTTTATTAAGCCAGTTGCTCCCCTTAAATCCCTTTTTAATGATAGCCTCTTTCCATAAGGATTGAATATTAACTAAGCTTTTTTTTAAGATTTTATTTATTTATTTGACACAGAGAGAGAGAGATCACAAGTAGGCAGAGAGGAAGGCAGCGAGAGAGGGGGAAGCAGGCTCCCCATTGAACAAACAGAGAACCCGATGTGGGGCTCGATCCCAGGACCCTGAGATCAGGACCTGAGCTGAAGGCAGAGGCTTTAACCCACTGAGCCACCTGGGCACCCCTGAATATTAACTAACTTTCGTGAACTCTCTGTTCATTTTAGTCTTCACATTATATCTGTTCATAAAAACAGAATAGCTTTCATACAAATCTGACAAGTCTGAAGCTACATATATTAAGCTTTTTTACCCTTTTATTTGGAAAGTTTATTCCTAATACTACAGGGCTCACTACAGTCATTAACTATGTGGGTGAAAGGGATGAAGTGACCCTGTACACTGAAGGGGAAATCAATAACAAAAATAGAGAATTGTTTAGATAATATATGACATTGGATTTTACAATGGATATAAACTTCAAAATTCTGACAATAATTGGGTTTTGCACAAGTCTTCCTTGAATATTTTTAACAAATACTATTTTCTAAATCTACATTTTCTTCAGGAGAAATTGGAAGATGTTCTGCCCAACTTTTTCTTCGAGAAAAATATCAGTTGAGTTGGAAGTTATCAGTTTGGTTATCTATGCAACATTTTGAGTTGGAAGTGCACTGCTGTGGAGAATGTTCCTATTTTTTGTGTCTTTATTCAGCTATTTTGCATCCTAAGAAAACTCTGTACAAAATTGCAATCTTGTGTCTGCTGATAGAGAGTTTCTAACGTAGTCCAGAAAGAGTACTATAAATTAGCTGGGTGGTATTACCAATATGTATATTATAAGAGCTTTGATAGTATCATCCCATTATATGACTTTGAGAACACAGTATATATTTTATTATTTACATTTTCACTAAATATTAACATTAGCCACATCCTTGACTATGATCATCAGTGGTTACCTTATTTCTGGTCCTTTTTTTGCTTGAAATTCACATTAAACTTAAATACCTGTGATGCTTTACTGGGAATGGGATATTGTCCATAGCTTCTTAAACATCTATATCAGCACTGCAAGATAACCACACCTCTCCCCTGAATTTTCACCATTAACAATTTATTGCAATACTTGTTGAAAATATAAAAACAAATAGGCTCTTTTCATACCGCCCAAAGATTAAAAAGCTGGTGTGTTGTGGATTTTACAAAGTATCTATTCCTTTGCAGTTGCAATGGTTAAATGTCATAGAGCATACAAGATTGGTCTAATAAAAAATATATAATATGTGCACTTATATTTTTCACAGTAGAAAACAAACTTTGAAAGACTTGATTCAGCTACTGTTTTTCTAAAGAGCAGAATCAGAGCCAGAAAGTCCTGTGGATGGAAGAACTCCCAATTCCTGCAGTGTTTCAGAGTGGGAACATGAGTAGAACCAGGCGTGGAGCAATCCTTGGATGTGCAAGGTATTTGAAACAGTATAGGACAAGTGCATGTGGACTCCACTCACCATATACAAATAGTACCTTCCAGACACTGTTGTAGAACTATCTGCTTCCTTCCCATCCACACACACATATATCCAAACAGTGTTAGGAAACCACTGTAATCTTATTCAATATTCCATCAGGGTACATGAAAATGACCTTCCAAACGCTCATAGTTTGAGTTCTAATTTTAATTATGTTAATGCATTTTGCTGAATATATTTTCCCATGTGTCTTTTCTCCCCAGTCAGTAAATCTGTACTTTCTCTATTCACATAGATTTGAAGTTTAAAAAAGCAAATCCTATAAAATGCTTTTATAAATACATTACTATACATAAACTCTGTATCTCATCATCCAGATGAAATTCTGATATGGGTAGTCAATGACATAGCAATTATAATGGGCTACTGAAGAGTAAAATAAAAACTTCTCTGCTTCTAAAGCAATACCCATATTTATGTGTGTTTTTTCTCTCCTTATAGGGCTGGAAATTTCTGACCTGCTACTAAAGTCAAATCTGTCTCATTCCTGTCAGCTATGAGTCATTCTTTTCTTCAATAATTAGACTGAATTCTTGGGATGCCTGGGTGGCTCAGTTGGTTAAGCCACTGCCTTCTCGGGTTGTGATCCCTTGGTCCTGGGATCGAGTCCCACATGGGGCTCCTTGCTCAGCGGGGAGCCTGCCTCTCTCTCTGCCTCTGCCTGCTGCTCTGCCTGCTTGTGTTCTCCCTCTCTCTCTCTCTGACAAATAAATAAATAAAATCTTTTAAAAATGTCTTAAAAAAAATAATTAGAATCCTAGAATTATAGCACTCAAGGGGCAAGATGGTATTTAGAGATCACCTGTTTCAAGTTCTTCATAAACAAATTGAAACACTAAGAGAGGCAAAGAAATTAAAACAGTAAATAATCTCCCTAGGGAAAGAAAATGAGATCTGATGATAATAACAGAGTACAATGACCAGAGGAGTAATTAGAGAAAAGGATTTAGAAGCAAGTGGGAATTCCATCAGACCTTGTAGTTGTGATGATCCAAACCTAACTTGAGGCTAACATCTGAGCCATATCCCATGGCGTCAAGAATCACCTCCTGGAGGGGCGCCTGGGTGGCTCAGTGGGTTAAAGCCTCTGCCTTCGGCTCAGGTCATGATCTCAGGGTCCTGGGATTGAGCCCCGCATCGGGCTCTCTGCTCAGCGGGGAGCCTGCTTCCTCCTCTCTGCCTGTTTGTGATCTCTCTCTCTCTCTCTGTCAAATAAATAAATAAATCTTAAAAAAAAAAAAAAAGAATCACTTCCTGGAGAGGTGTTTTTCAGCTACTATATAAAATGGGCATGTTCCTCAAAGTTTTGTCAGAATATTAAAAAACCAGATGGTCATAATGAGGTCAATGTAGGGAGGTCTTATATAAAATGCAAATTTCTGGGCCTCAGACTCCGGAGCAATGACTAAAGGCTGAATTTTTAACAAGAATTCTGGGTAATCCTCATGTACACTAAGTCTGGAGACTCACTGGGTTGTGACTTTGAGGACTCTATTGACGTTATAAACTAACTGTAAGGTGTCTTGAATTACAATTTTTGTTTGTTTTACTCCATATTCTGTGTCATGATAATTACAGTAAAATATTATGTTTGTTTTTGTTTGTAGAGACTGTTTTCTATTTTACTGCTAGTCTTGAAAGGAAAGAGCCTCATAAAAATAGTAGAGGATGAATATTTTGAAAAAAGAATGGTTTGAATCCCAAAGAACCTATGAAAAAGGAATGAGGGATGACTTGGTTATTGCCCAGGGCCAAGAAGTGGGCCTGGAGACTTACTGAGGGGACATAAGCAGCATTTGAAATTTGGCAATTTGTAGTTTGAGTGGTAGAATAGTATAATTTTAAATAGAACAGAACTCTATAGGTCATCCTGTTTCTTCTCCTCTTTATATAAGGCTGAAATTCTACATCTTCTCTGAGGAACTTAAGACATAACTTTAATGACCTTGTACCATATAGTTCCTTGTAAGAACTTAGCTTCCATTAGTCAATGAGTAAGAAAATTTTGGAAAAATAATATTAGAACTGGCATGCATGGTAAATTGAAATTTAAAAAGCATTGTGAACTTGGAAAAACAGGTAATACTCTCCAAATCTAAAGTGTCATTTAAAAATTTAAAAGGTAGAATGAGATGATCTGTGGTTTCCTTTGTTACATGGCTTGCTGCCTATGGGAGTTTAAAGCATCACTCTGTCATCCATTCAAGAGGACTCTCAAGAAGGACATGGTCTATCATCAAAGAAAGTATAGAATCCATGAGGACCCACAAATTGGCCAACAGGGGAGCAGAGTCCATAGGAGAAGGAAGAAGACAACAAATAGAACTCATTGAGGTCAGCTGCTTTCTTCTTTTGGATCTTTCTCTGCTTTTTCTTTTGTGTGTTTTTTCTCATTCTCTTCTTCACATCAATGCAACTTGTTTGGTAATACAGAGTCCAGGGGAGGGCTTCCATTAAGGGGGCCCGTTGGGATAACCTGGGGAGAAGGAGCAGTGAAGCTCACGTCAGCTTCATACCTGACTTCACACCTTCATACCTTCATGTAAGCCTTGAGCTAAAATATCCTTCATATTGAACACATGTCTCCACCCACTAGCCTGTAATAAGAAAACAAGATGAAGATTTGGAGGTAATGCCCTTAGTTTGTGATTAAAAAACATTTTTTTCCTTGAGTCTCCCCCATACACATACCCCTAGGAACCTACTCAGAAAGGGAAAGCTAACAGTATTTGATGATCAGAATGTGATTTTTATTTCTCACCTGTCTCATGATTAATAGTCATTAAGTTCAAAATTCAGGGGGCATCTGGGTGGCTCAATGGGTTAAAGCCTCTGACTTTGGCTCAGGTCATGATCCCAGGGTCCTGGAATCGGGCTCTCTGCTCAGCAGGGAGCCTGCTTCCCCCTTTCTCTCTCTGCCTGCCTCTCTGCCTACTTGTGATCTCTGTCTGTCAGATAAATAAATAAAATCTTTAAAAAAAAAAAACCTCAGCATCCACAAAAATAACAATGTTCTCTTTAGATTGCCTTATAAATAATAATTTTGTTTCTACTGTCTGTTAATGTCACTCCCATTGGATCAAACAACATGATGGAGAAGATAGCCATTATAGTAGAATGATATTGTCCTTGATCAGAAATTTTTATTGTAGTTTGGCAAGCAGACAGAAAGAGTGTCACATTCATACCCCAAAGTCAACTATAAATCTTATGAATGACATGCTGTGAGCATTTTGTGCAGTGGAAATTTTATTCAGGTACTAATTCCATTGTACTAATTCCATTTACTTTCCTTTAGGGATTTTTAGACTTAATTATAGTGATTTCATAGGTTATAATAGAACTTTCAGTAGATAAATTTATTTGTCCTTTTCAAAAGGTGTATGGTAAGCCACAAATAAATCGAATTTATCTTAAAGTATTAAAATGTATAACATTTTAAATAGTGTTTCAGTCAAACTTAGACTAAATTTATACAATTACATGTAATATATTTCTGCTTATTCACGGGAAAAAAAACTGAGCAACATGCACTAAAAGTTCTCCAATTTAGAGAGTTTAAAAAACACAGAAGCCATTTAATGAAATGAACCAGGACAATAGAGTCTGTTATCAAACCTATATGTCACAAATAGAACATATTAGAACAATAACAACAATAAAAACTCAAAGTCAATTATCTGTTCTAAGAACGAATTCTATTAGGTCTGTGACCTAGAGGAGAAATTTTGCCAAAGAATCAGAAAATACAACTTACCCACCCAAGACCTTTCTATGCTTTCTTCTTCATTGCATTTCTAAGTGCTTCAGTATTGAAATAGCCTCTTGCCTTTTGAATACATAATGCTGAGAAGAAGAAGAAAGAGAAAATTTGTTTTAATTTAAGCAGAATAAAACTTAGCTATCTAAACCCATTTACATACTGTATTATGGTCATACAACACGTGAGGACAGGATAATAACCAATTTTCAGAGTGGAAAGGAGAGTGATAGAGTGAGAGTTCACTCCAACTACTATTCTTGTGAAATGAGTACTTGCTATAAAAATTAATTTGAGACCATCAATTAAAAAGCCAATATTCATTCTGAACCTAGCATTTAGGGAGCTACAGAATAGAGCTAATAACTGGGGAACAATTATCACTAGTGTATTTTTATTCATTCTTCATTTTTCAAAATATAGAGTCCTGCTATGGTATTGAAAATGTGATTTAATTTATGAAAATTCAACTTGCAAAAGCCTTTTCCTACATAATTTTTAGCATTGAGGTATGACCTTATGGTTCATGGAAATGACTATTTTTATGTGCACCCACCCAAACAACCCAGCAATTACACTCTTGGGCATTTGTCCCAGAGAAATGAAGATACATTTATACAGAAAAAAATGTTCCTAAACAACTTTATTCATAACATCCCCAAACTGGATACAGCTCAGATGTCATTTATGGGCAAGTGGTTAAAAACAAAACAAAGGGGCACCTGGGTGGCTCAGTGGGTTAAAGCCTCTGCCTTCCGCTCAGGTCATGATCTCAGGGTCCTGGGATTGAGCCCCGAATCGGGCTCTCTGCTCAGCAGGGAGCCTGCTTCCCCCTTTCTCTGCCTGTCTCTCTGCCTACTTGTGATCTCTGTCTGTCAAGTAAATAAATAAAATCTTAAAAAAAAAATCAGAGTACATTCCTACCATGGAACACTAGTCAGCAATAAAAATGGGGGGGAGCTATTGCTACATGTCAGCTTTGATGAATCTTCAGAGAAATGTGTTTTGTGAACAAAGCCAACCCCAGAAGATGATGCATTATGTGATGACCTTTATACAATATTCTCAAAATGACAAAATTAAAGAAACAGAGCAGAGACTGGTAGTTTCTGGTAGTTTTTTGTTTGTTTGTTTTGTTTTTGGTTTTGGTTTTTTTTTACATTTAGATCATTTTATTTGAATGGTTGGAAGAGTGACTATAAATATTCTGTCCATCCATCCACCTGAATAAATTTTGATTATCCACATAAGACAAAAATGATCAGGTATTATGAGCATCCCTTAATTCCATTATCATTCTGTGAATAAACTAGCCAGATAAATGCAATCGTGAAAATATATCCTGTCAATATGTCTGTTCTCAAGTTGATTTATAGATTCAAAGCAATCCCAATCGAATCACAGGATGAGGGCGAGGACAGCAGGAAGGAAGCAGATGCAGCGATAGAGGGATGGCTCCGGGAATCCCTGTGGTGATGTATGTAGACTGCATCAGTTTCAGTTTCCTGGTTGTGATAACGTGCTATTGTTTTACAAAGTGCTGCCATTGGGGGAAACTGGGTAAACGGTACATGAGATCTCTCTGTGATACTTCTTACAATTGTGTATGAATCTATATCTCAAAATCAAAAAGTTAACTTTAAAAAGTTTTGATTGAAACACTAAAAAAGTAAACTTAGAGAAACTATCTTGAATGAATTCCCAAGGAATTAGAAATATGTCATATATATATTTTTTAAAGATTTTATTTATTTATTTGACAGGCAGATCACAAGTAAGCAGAGAGGCAGGCAAAGAGAGAGAGGGGAGGAAGCAGGCTCCCTGCTGAGCAGAGTGCCTGATGCGGGGCTCGATCCCAGGACCCTGAGATCATGACCTGAGCTAAAGGCAGAGGCTCAATAAAACAGTAGTTTACCCGTTCAGTGCTCTGAATATATCATGCCAGTTCTTTTTGGCCTGCCAGGTCTCTGTAGACAAGTCTGCTGCCAATCTAATATTTTTACCATTGTATGTTACAGACTTCTTTTCCCGGGCTGCTTTCAGGATTTTCTCTTTGTCACTAAGACTTGTAAATTTTACTATTAGGTGACGAGGTGTGGACCTATTCTTGTTGATTCTGAGGGGGGTTCTCTGCACCTCCTGGATTTTGAT